>JAJPUD010007350.1:3585-102762 GCA_023553655.1 Myrmecobius fasciatus | reverse complement strand
AGGAAGGAAGGAAGGAAGGAAGGAAGGAAGGAAGGAAGGAAGGAAGGGAGGAAAAAAAGAAAAAATCCCGATATCCTGATTCTACAGAGCTAATGATAGTTCTGTAGGCAATTTCTTCTCAGGGACTTAGGGAGAACTCGCAACACTAAACTTCTAGAAACACCTTCCTGGTTTTACACAAGCCCTCCAGGGAACTACTAAATTCCTCAATGATTTTGAACAGATTTTCTGAGCACCTAGCTGATGTCGAGACCTTGTTCACGCATAGCTCATATCTCCAAATGATTTATGCAATTGAGATGGATTCTCACTTGAGTTAAGTGGAGTGGAAGTGATTTAAATTGATTGACTCAATCAAACCTTACCCTTACATTAGTTTGTTGTGATTTGCTCTTTCTGAACATACTTTGGCTTCTAGTGAATATTTCCTCTGTTTCAAAGTGCTCACAAATCACCTGCTTAATAATGTGCTCTAGAATTTTGGTGGGAGTCAATGTCAAACTCACTGACCTAAGTATTCTCATATGCATCAATTTTTTTTTTCTTTTTTTGAGACATTGATTTAAGCCTTGTCAAAGGATTATAGATCTGAAGCTAAACTAGACCTCAGAGGCCATTCAATTCAATCTACTTAGGGAGATTAAATAATATTTCCTGTTACCTGAATAGCAACAGTAAACATTAAGAGGAAGATTTGAATCCAATTCCTCAGATTTCAGGTCCTAGTCTTTCATGTACACCAGTCTTCACCCCTCTATGATTTTTTTAAAGATGACCAACAATGATTGCATGTTCACATCTATAAATTCTTTCAGTACCCTCAGGTATATATGCCTAAAGCCTGATGATCTGAGCTCATTAGTGGCTACATGTCCTCCTTTTCTGTCCCTGCTTATGTTAGCCTTCAAAACTTTCTTAACCAAGTTTCATCTATCCTTTCCAGTCTGAAGATCACTCCTTTTTCATGGAGAAAATGAAAGCAAAATCCGATTTGCTCTCTCCTTGTCATCTGTTTACATTAAACTATCTGTGTCAAGCAATGGACCTATTTCAACCTTGTTTCCTCTAGCTTTGACTAGACTTTAATAGTAACTTTAGGCTGTCTTTAGCATATTTTGTAAACTCCAGTTCATTATGGGCTTTATAATGCCCATAATGAAAATAATACTATTTTCATGCCACTCTTTTAAATTCATCCTTAGTTATATTTTCCCTTTCCTTAATGTTCCCTAATTTATCCAGGTCCTTTTAAAATTAGAGCTCTTCAGAATGGTGATTGTGTGTGTGTGTGTGTGTGTGCATAGACATATAAACTCCACAGTGTTAAAAAGCTCCCTAGTTTTGTTTTTTGTTTGTTTGTTTTGTTTTTTGAATCTCATTAAGATCATCTATGGTTGCATTATCAAGAGGCAGCATAGTAGAGTGAAGGTTGGGACTGGAATTGTGGGTTCAAAACTTACTTTTACCTTTTCTTAGTGCTATCTTTTCCCACTAAATCTCTTTGAGATTCTGTTTCCTGATTTGTAAAATGGAGAGGATAATTCAGATTCTATCTTCTCATAAAGTTGTTGTGAAGATGAAATTAGATAGGTGGCAGAGTTGATAGAATTCTGGACATGGAATCAGTAAAATCTCAGTTAAAATTCTTCAAAAGACACTTCCCAGCTGTGTGGCTCCGGGAAAGTCTCAATCTCTGGCTGTGTATCCCTGTTTCTTCACTGATTAAATGGTAATAATAATAGCATCTAACTAAGTGGCATGTAAAATACTAAAGCAGTACAGTAAGTATTAGATATAATATACCTAGAAATATTCTGTCGCAAGAAGAAGTTACATAAAGGTATGAGATTTTTTTTAGGATTTTTCCTAAAACCTTCTCTTGAATCAGACTCATCTCTCTGAGTTCAAATCCAGTCTCAGACACCAATTTGTGTGACATGGGCAAATCACTTAACCTTATTTGTCTCAATTTTCTCATCTATAAAATGAGTTGGTGAAGGAAATGCCAAACTACTCCATTATTTTTGCCAAGAAAAACCCAAATGGGATCACAAAGAATTAGACATGACAGAAAAGACAACAACAACAAAAATTCCTTTTGAGCAATGGTCCCTTTCAAAGGTTAATACTTATCCTTTGTCTAAACTTTTTGGAAATCTGCTTTCCAGTCTATATGGGTATATATCTGATTATGCATTCTCTTCTTTATGGTTTTGAACTTTTAATATAACATAGTAACTCTGAAGAATTCAATGATGTCTACATCATTAGACAGTTCTTCTCTGTTGGTTAAAATGAAGCCCAGAGTAGCATTCAATTCATTGATTCTTTCACCTGAGAAATTAGATTGTTAGCAAAGCAGGTCAAGAATTTATTAGTTGCTCTATATGGAGCACAATCAGAATTCCAGTGGATTTCTGAATTCTTAAAAATTTGCCTTGGGCTTTAAAAAAGATATTTATACATAAGTTTCTGTAACTGTAAGTTGGAGATGATAATGTCTTCTTACCTATTTTACTGGTATATTGATCTGGCTATCTTAAGGCTCTTAGAATTCCTGAAAAATATTGGTATACATAGAAATAGATACTATTTCAAAAACATAGGATAACAGATTTAAAGGTAGAAAGAATCTTAGAGGCCAGCTAGTCTCATCTCTCATTTTACAGGTGAGGAAACTGAGCCCAAGAGAGATTAAGTGACTTACCCAATCATGGATGTAATAACCACATCTTCTGACTCAAAATGAAAAGGCTTTTTAAAAAAATTTTATTAAAGCTTTTTATTTGTATAACATATGTATGGGTAGTTCCTCAGTATTGATCTTTACAAAGCTTTCCATTTCAAATTTTACCTCCAGTCCCCTCCCCTCCCCTAGATGGCAGGAAGTCCACTACATGTTTATAATGATAAAATACTTGACAAGTTGTTGTGCAAGAAAAACCCTATCTACAAGAAAAAAAAAGAGAAAGAAAACACACTGTAAGCAAACATCAATAAAGAGCATTAAAATGTTATGTTGTAGTCCACATTTCATATCCCTCTCTCTGGGTGTATATGGCTTTCTTCACTGAACAATTGAAACTGGTTTGAGACATTTCTTTGTTGCAGAGAGCCATGTCCATCAAAGTTAATCATCATGTAATATTGTTGTTGCCGTGTATAATGATCTCCTGGTTCTGTTCGTTTCACTCAGCATCAGTTCATGCAAGTCTCTCCAGGATTCTCTGAAATCATCTTGTTGGTCATTTCTTACAGAACAATAATATTCCATAACATTCATGTACCATAATTTATTCAGCCATTCTCCAATTGATGGGCATCCATTCAGTTTCCAGTTTCTAGCCACTACAAAAAGGGCTGCCACAAACATTCTTGCACATGTGGGTCCCTTTCCCTCCTTTAAGATCTCTTTGGGATATAAGCCCAATAGAAACACTGCTGGGTCAAAGGGTATGCACAGTTTGATAACTTTTTGAGCATAGCTCCAAATTGCTCTCCAGAATGGTTAAATCTGTTCACAGGTGCACCAACAATGTATTAGAGTCCCAGCTTTCCCACATCCCCTCCAGCAATCATCGTTATCTTTTCCTGTCAGTTTAGCCAATCTGACAGGTGTGTAGTGGTACCTCAGAGTTGTCTTAATTTGCATTTCTCTGATCAATAGTGATTTGGAGCAGCTTTTCATATGATTAGAAATGGTTTTAATTTCATCATCTGAAAATTGTCTGTTCATATCCCTTGACCATTTATCGATTGAAGAGTGGCTCATTGGTGGAGCTTTTTGAGATATATTTCCTCTGTCTGACAGAATACTTCCTTCCACTGTTACCTCTGTATTACATTTCACTCTCTTTGCCATGAATCAAGAACTCCCTTTTCTTTTCTTTTTTTTTCCTTTTCATCCCAATCTGTGTTCTCATTTGTATAGAAAATTGAGGTGAGGGAATTCTCTGTACCAATTCAGATGAACAATTGTCCTGCAATTTAATGTTAAGAAATTGTCTGGAGACAATGAGATTTTAAGTGATTTATCCTGGATCATACAGATAGAAAAAAGTCTAATTAAGACAGGATTTGAAACATCTTCCATTATTCTATACCCCTAGTTAAATGACAATTCATGGTGCTGAGATATATATCCTCTCTTATACTGCTAGACTTGCCTTTCTCTCGACATCAATATTTGAAGAGGATTCAGAATATCTGAATTGAATAAGTTTAATTTCATTGTTTCTCTTCTAGGCTATCTAAAGCCTTAATTCTTAGCTTACTATTCCTTGTATACTTACAGTAAAATTACATCTCCCAGTCACTCTGCACCTTTTCCTACTAAATGCAATCCAAAACCTTGGATAGAATTGAGAAAACCTGATTCTCTCATATTTTGGATTTCCCTAGGGAAAAACAGACTAGCAAATGTCTCTATAGCATCAACTGTTATTGATAAAATTGGACATTTCTTAGGAAGGAGGAACCTCCTAAGCCTGCATGTAGGTCAGTCTATTTTTTGTGTGAAGAATTATTTGTTTCTAGGGCATTTGTCAGAATAGACTATGTTACAATTAGAAACTTTGTTATCTAACAACATGGCCTGTTAGAAAACTTTATTATTCTCGAGTTCATAACCCAGTAGATTCTTTTAGGAGACAGAAAATAGAAATAAAAATGTGATGGGAATACTCTATTTTCTTTACTTAAAAAAATCTATGTATCTATCATCTTAATTTATAGTCTTCATTACTTGACTTAATATAAGATTCTGGTCTCTAAGTGAAATAGTATAAGCTCATATTTATATAGCACTTTAACATTAGAAAAACGCTTTGCTAATAGTCAATTTAGCAAGCTGGAGCTCTATGCCTGGAGTCTGGAAGATGGGAATTCAAATTTGGACCCAGATACTTAACCAGTGATGAGGCTGGCAAATCATTAAACCTTTGTTTACTTCAGTTTCCTCAGTTTTAAATGGAAATAATAACACAATTTCCCTCTTAGGATTGTTGTGATGATTAAATGAGATGATATTTGTAAAGCACGGAGCCCAGTGCCTGGCATATAATTTTGTTATTCAGTCATTTTTCAGTAGTGTCCAGCTCTTTTTTTTTCTTTTTTTGACAAAAATTTTGTAGCGATTTACCATTCTTTCTCCAACTCATTTTATAGATGAGAAAAATGAGGCAAACAGAGCTAAGTGACTTGCCCAGGATCACACAGTTAGTGTCTGAAGCCAGATTGGAACTCATAAAGAAGAGTTTCCTGATTCCAAGCCCAGTGCTGTATCTACTATACTAACCCACTGCCCCTGCATATAATAGTCCCTATAGAAATGGTTCTTCACTTTCTCTTTCCTTTCCCTTTCCTATTGAAAACTTAAAGTGTGCAAGTTAGTGTGTTAGTAAATTAGTTTGGGAGTTTAAGAAGACTGGGGTTTAATTCCCAGTTTTGACACATAGTGGCTGACTAATCCTGGACAAATGATTCAATCATTCAGGCTTCAGGCAACAGCTATCTAACACTGTAAATTGGACCATCATTGGGCATCTGTATTGGTAAGGGAAGGATCTTCTTCAGGAGTTCCTCATATCAATGAAATAAGAGATTGGATTAAAAAAAAAATGTACAAGGCTATGTGCTAGGTGCTGAGAATGGCAAGACAAAATAAACAGTCCCTGCCTTCAATTAACTTAAATTTTACCAGAGGATTCTGTAAGTTATGCTATTATAACTGATGGTACAGGCAAGAACAACCTAATAACAACATAGCAGCAACAAAAATAATGTTTGGGCCTGTATACATTTTTATTGGCTTACCAAAAATTCAAGAGGCCCTTCCAAAACTATTTGGTATGACTTTAGAAAAATACTAAATTTTGAGAGATTTCATCTTAATGCATATTTAAACCTTCACTTGTATGCATTGCAACTTTTTTTAGTCTTGGCCTAGTTTAGTCCAAATTATGATTAATGGTAGCTTAATGGTTTCCAGGTCTGGAATCAGGGAAGATTCTGTTGAAATCCAGCCTCAGACATTTACTGTTTATATGACCCACGGGAAGTCACTGCCTCAGTTTCCTCCTCTGGAAAAGGAGGATCATACAACAACAAGGGTTGTTGTGAGGATTGAATGAGATAACAATTATATAGCATTTAGTATGGCACATGGCACATAGTAAGCACTATTTAATGCTAGTTATTATTTATCATCAGCATCATTATTATTATAACCTATATGACTATGCTAGCAAATATACCTACATTTTTTACATTGATATGTAGAAATATTTACAATTTCCCTCTCTCCATACATTGCAAATTACAGTCACTTAAAGTTTTGAATACTGGTCTTTATTTGAGGAAAAAGACTTTTTTTTTTTTCATTTTTGCCTTTGTAATTCCTATAACTAATACACAGCAGACATTTAATTAATGCTAGTCAAAATGGATTGAATTTAATTGATATTCCTGGGTTAATTTAAAATTTTAACATGTTTTCCAATTTAATCTAATTTGTATTTATTATTTACATATTGGCTCCCTCATTAGACTGTAAGCTCCTAGAGTGTAGAGACTATTTTTCCCTTACTTTGGATCAGTGCTTAACAAAGGGTCATTGTAAATGCTTGATAAATGTTAGTTGACTTGGCTAGTTCTGCTCCAATTCATTAAATCTGGGAGTCAATACAAAGGTCATGAAAATATTCATTCTGTGCATCTTATCTTTTGGGTCAACCAACTGGGATTCTTGGCTTGACTACTGGTCTAACTCCTGCACCAGACTGCTTTAATGTACAGTTTTAAAAATAGTTTCGTTTCTTTTTATTTGTTTAGTTGAAGTGAGACAACATTGTTTTGTTTTGTGTAAAACACAGTCACAACCCTCTTTTACTACCTAGAGATCTGGTACTCAGTCTCCATCTACTGCTGAACCTGTTTCACTGTAGTTGGGATGTACTTGGATATTCAGAAATTGGGGATCATTTCAGTTCTCCTCCTACTGCATTGTTTTACACTATTTAATGTTTTATTTATGAAGAAATGGTAGGGTTTAGTTTTGTTTTAAAAGGTGCTTTTTTTGTTGCTGTTGTTCTGAGCAGCACTGCCTTTATCATAATACAAGTAATGTATTAGTTTTGTTTTTAAATGAGTAGTGTACTGATCTTTGCAGGTATGCTGAATATTGCTGAATAATTCTTCTGATTTGGAAAAAAAATTTAACCATTAATACATACTGTCATAATTTTTTTATTCAGAACTAAGTTAATTGTAATACAATTTAAATATGTTGTGTATTTACACTGGTAACTTACCACAAAAACCGAATTGATTTGTTTATGTCATTGTGAAATCTTTTTGCCAATTTGTAGTCCTCAATTAAAAAAAAAAACTTTATATTAAGTCAGTGGCACCCAAGAAACACCTGGCATCACCCTTTTCCAGAAAGGAATTGAATATCACTCTAATCATTCCTTTAGGTTGAGGGAAGAGAGAGAAATGGGTATTGATGAGGAAGAAAGATAGGAATAAGTGCCAGAAGTAGGTTTTTTTTTTTTTTTTTACTTTACTCATTTTGGAGAGAACAAGCTAAGGAAATAGTAATAGTGGAGTATGAAAATGACAGGCAAATAGGAAGTTGTATGGAATTCTGATAAGGCCCTTTTCCCTGATGTTTCTTTGTAATTACTTATTTATCCTATATATAATTTGCTTTGCATGTTTATTTACATATTATATCCTCCATTAGATTATAAGCTTCTTGAGGGAAAGGACTTTCTTTTGCCTCTTTTTGTATCCCCAATGCTTCACACATGTAGTAGTAGCTTGGCATATGTTTATTGATTTGATTTGATTTTTTTAAATTTGGAGTATATGCTATATGTTTGAAATGATAGTGAGTTTTTTCATCTCAAGAAATTCAACAGGTAGAAAAATCTACTTGTTAACAATGGGCCATTCAAGGAACAAATTATAATTCTAATTCTGAGATAAAATTTTCCTTTTGCCACTGATTCAATGATGTAAGTTGGAAGTCAACTGGAAGTAAATATAAAGAAACTTCTTAAAAACTAATATATAAGCTAATAATTAAAATACAAACTAATAATAGGTATGGGTAAGACTAAATGACCTCTAAATAATAAAATATTGAATATACATCTTTCTGCAAAATATCACAATAGTACATTTTCTATGACATTTCCATAACTCATATTGTAGATAATTGTTTTGAATTATAATTGTCAGCTTAGGAAGTCTGATTTGCATTGCAAATGCAAAATATTAATTAAATAGAAAATGTGTATTGAGAGTAGATTCTATCTTGGTTTTAAGGGTCAGAAAAGAACCATCAAAATTTTAAAGTATTTTAACCAATACTGAACTTTAAAAGATTTTCTCTGTTAAACCTCTAAGAAACTATAGGAATGGACTCTGATGTAATATATTCTCATGTATAGGTTGCATACTGTTCCTTTTGCTTGAAGAATGAGGAAACTATCTGTTTTTAATTAGTATTTTATTTTAATTAGTTTTCACAGCTTCTCTATTTCAAAACAGCTTAGATTATGAACTAAAATGAAGGCATCCTATTAAGAAAAGGGAATATGAAATCTAACATGCAGTTCTTGCATAATAACAAGGATTACAGGTGGATAATCATAACAATGATAAAAAATCAAGCATTTATAGAGTAGTATTTATGTTCAAAGCATTGATTCTCAGTCATTTGTGTGTATGTAGTTTTTAAGCATAATTTGATTAAAATAACATAATACTTATGGACATTTTTCATAATAATTTTTAGAACATATCAAGGAAGAGAATTCTCCCATTTGGATTTAATTATTTCCCTATGACTTTTCCAGTTCAGAAACTTTATCCATGAGAGTCAGAAAGTCAAAGTAGAATAAAAATCATGTAGAAGCTTCTTTCTTTTAATTTTTTTAAACAAATGCTAAAGGATGGACAAATTGCATAATTGAGAAATTTAGTACAATAGTAGGTAAAGTGTAGAAAGATTGTTTGGCAAGTTTCCTAGTCAGATATCCTATTTCTTTAATAAATGATAATTGAGCAACAAAGCATCAGCAGTAGTTTAGGACTGGCTAGACATGGCCACAGGCCAACAGCTATAAGATGATGTAGTCTTTGCTGTTGTTACAGGGATTGTCTGTTTGTACTAGGAATTTAGCTAGAATGAGATCCAGGAGTAAACTAGGGAGTGTTCTTCAATTGGTGGCTTCTGATAGCTGTTAGGAACTACTTGGCTGATCTGACAAGATAGTCCACTGAAAACCTGGCAACCTCCTAAAATAAGGCATATATCTACATTGATAAACTTATAGATTTACCGTTATTGTAAGCTATTTACCTTCATTTAATACCATGATTCATTCACTATACATTGCCATGTTCCGCCTCCCCAAAACTTATAAAAGCCTTGCTTTATGAGATTTCATATTAAAAATTTTAATATTATATCTATATATAAACTATATATGTAATTTTATATGGGAGTACATATGTGTGTGCATGTGTGTATGTATATGTGTATAAATATTTCAATACTTAAAGAATCATTAGCCAGAAAATTCCTTTCAATTAATCAAAGTAAACATTAGTAAACATGTGTTATTGTGAGTCACTGTGGAAGACACTAGAGATATAAACATAAAAAATGGAAAAAAAAATTTTCCCTCAGGGAGCTTGCATTTTATTAGAATTTATATTTTACATTTATACTTCAGCTAACTGTAGTAGTTTTCAAGAGTTACTGTGGCAACATCTTCTAACCAAAGTAGTGTTAAGCCTTTCCAAATTTAGCAATGTAGAACTTAAGGCAAAGACATACATAATCCATGACTGAGTTCATAGTTGAAAACTTTCTAGTTTGCTAGAATCCGTCAGAGTTACCATTCCATTGTTATAACCTTTACTTCCAGGTACCTATTAGGTAGCAAAATATGACTTTACTTGAGATATAATGTGTGATATATTAATATATATGAGTATAAAAAATATCATATAGTATTACATTAAATACATTTATCAGGTTTCATTAGTACTTTTACTCTAAAAATTCAGTGAAAATTCACATTTACTTCAATCTTCTTAATATCATTGTAAGAAAAGGGAAAAAAGTGATCTGTACTTCTTATTTTGTTATTGTTCATCCTGTGGTCTTAAAGAGGTCTAATGATATGGTAATGATGATTTCTTGACTTGTATGTAAATTGGATTTAAGTGAAGGAGAGTTGTGAAAAGTCATCAACCTCCCTAGAGAGGAGAGCCTCCAGAGTCATCAAAGTTCAGTAGCAAGACAAAAGTCAAGATGACTGGTGATGGTCTGGGATGAAGTAGATGACCTTAGCCTTTTTAAATTAAGATCTTTCTTAGGCCTTAGTTTGTCTGAGCAATGTCCATTCAATGACTAAGGTAAAAATTAAAACAAAACAGATTTGAAGTGATTTATTCAAATGCAAAATTTATTCTGGAATCTAGTCTCATTACTCTTTAGCCAGTGCACCTTCATTATACCAATCTACATAATGGGCACTAAAATATTGTCACTTGCCCATTAAATTTTCACTAGGTCAACCACCCTTTCTATTTTTTAATATAATGTTGATTGTAGGTTAAAATAATCTTTATATATTTCTGAAGTAAAATATACTTAATCATAAATACACAGTGCCATTAAAAACAAAACAAACAAAAACACCTTAGAAATCTACACCCAAAAGAGGAGTAGAGCTTTTCTTCTAATCTTTATTTGTCAGAAATGTCTCTCAGATTTTATCTTTCCTTTTCACTCTATCTTTGCACAAATCTTATGGCTATAATACTGCTAAATCAAGCCCAACTTTAATCTCTTTTCATTTACATTATAGAGATGCTAGAAGAATCTTACTGGAATGAACAAAAACATTCTTTTCTTCTTTTTTTTTTTTTTTTTTTTTTTTTTTTTTTTTGTCTATCACCAACAACGATAAACCATGTAAAAATCTATAGAGTTTCTCTTTTAAAATTATGTTGTGTTGATTACATCCAAGTTGGGAAACATAGCAGGGATTCTAAAAAGTTTCAAAATCATTCAAAAGTATTTGCCTTTATCATTCACATGGGGAAAAACCAAGGGGATGAAGAATTCATATTGTCCAATTAGATCATGCAATTAGATTGACTAGCTATTGAACTATTCTATCAGTCAAACACATCTTAGTCCAACATTATAGATGGACAATGATCTGGATCAAGAACTAAATAGGAGAAACTTAGAAAAATTGTTGCATTTAGGAAATAAGTATCATTTTCAATTCTCATAAGCTTCTCTCTGAAATGAAAACTCATTTTTAAATATCATTTGTCTTCTGGTGATAGCATATCACAAAATCATAGTATCATAGGGCATATAGTAAAATTAGTATTCGAATAAGGATCCCCTCTGAAACATATCTATTTGTCTAGTTTTTGCTTGAAAACCTCCAGTGAGGGAGAAATTAAAATAGCTCATTTAACTCTACTGATAAAGGATATGTTCATTAAATCTATATATATTTCGTCAGTGTTTCTTATGGTTCCTAGTTCTGGCCTCTCAGTCTAAGCAAAATCTAGTCCTTTTTTATAGTATCTCTTCAAATGTTTAAAGATAGCAATCATATTCCCACAAATTCTTCTCTTTCCCATACTGAGCATTCCCACTTCTGTGAGATAATCTTCATATTACATGATCTTGAGGCCCTCACTATGCTGGTCGCCATTCTCTGTACATTCTCCAGTTTATCATATTCTTCCTTGAAATATGTCTCTAGGTTATGAACATAATACTTCAGAGGTGATCCAATTTAACAGCATAAAACGGGAATATCTCCACTAAAAATGCCAATTCATTTTCAGGTTACCTACTATACTTATATATACTGAATATATATATATATATATATATTCAGTATATATATGAATACTATACTGAATATATATAAATATTCAGGTTCCCATTTTATACTTATGAAGTTGTTTTTTTTTTTGGAAAAAAATTAACTAAGACTTTACATTCTTCTTTATCAAATTTCATCTTAGATTTAGCATAATATTCTGTCTAATGCCTCTTTGGATTCTGACCCTGTCCATTCAATATGCTTGTTATCTTTCTTAATTTTGTGTCATTTACATATATGCTTCCTCCAAGACATTAGTTTTTAAAAATATCTTCCTTTCTACATTATTGATTTTTTTTTACTAAAAAACAAACAAATATACAAAGAAAACCCCCTCTTTAAGTGCTTTATCACTACTCCGTCAATCACATGCAGCATTAATAAAGATGATGAATAGCACAAGTCAAAACTAAGGTGCCATGCCTGGGACACTCCACTAGACACCTTGCAAGTTGATTTCAAATCATTAATGGGCACTCTTTGGGTCTAGTCACTCAACCAGTTCTGACTCTACCCAAATAATCATTTAAAATATTTTCTATAATTTATTATTACTGCGCTATCAGGAACTTCAAAAGTACCTTTAAAATAGATATATTTATTTTGTATATTTTCTGCATATGTGTGTGCATATGTGTATGTGTGTATATATAGTTATCTTTGTCATAATGTAAGCCTCTTGACAGCAAGTACTGCTTCATATTTTCCTTTATATTAAGTGTCTAGAATATAAGTACTTTATTCCCCTACTAAATAAACTCAATGAATTTCATTTCTCCACTCAATTAACTCCTTTTTACCTATAAGACATAAGTATATATAACAGGGTTAAGTTTCCATCTTTGCTGACACAGTTGACTAAAGCTCTGTGTTTATCTATGATTTAGGATCAAACACAAACTGATTTTTTTATGCTTCAATTTGTTTTCAGACATAATCAGCTCTTTCTTTGGGTATAGATAGCATTATTTATTTATTTATTTTTGCTGAGGCAATTGGGGTTAAGTGACTTGCCCAGGGTCACACAGCTAGGGAATGTTAAGTGTCTGAGACCAAATTTGAACTCAAGTCCTCCTGACTTCAGGGCTGGTGCTCTATCCACTGCAACACCTAGCTGCCCCATAAACTGATTTTTTAAAAAAAAAGTTTTAGCCTATTTATCCAATTTCATTACACTTTATTTCCTCTCCTGAACATGCCAATCTAACCCAATTCCTATTCTTACTGCTCCTTAAATAAGATATTCCATCCCTTTTCACTGATTCCATACTTGGAACACATTTTCCCATTTCTGCTTTTTAGAAATCAAAGTTTATTAAGATGCCACTTATTCTATAAAACCTTTTCTGATTCCTAGCTACCAGTAGCACCCTTCTTCCCACACAAAATTCACTCATATTTATCCATAGTTTAGGTGAAACAGTAGATAGATGGTTAGACTTAGAGTCAGGACGATTTAAGTTCATACACTTAACTGTGAGACCCTGAGAAAATCACTAACTCTCAGCCTCAGTTCCTCATTTATAAAATGGAGATAATAATAGCACCTACTTCAGAGAATTATTAGAAGAATAAATTGAGAAAAAAATTTTTTTTATTTTCTTTATAAATCTTAAAATGCTATAAATGTTAACTATTCTATAGGTATCTATGCATACATGCATATATGGGCATATCTGCTTGTGTGTATGAATACATATATACAAATGTGTATGTTCATGTATATATCTAAGTGTATATGGAATAGATACATTTATTTATTTGACTATCTCTGTAATCTTCCCCAATATAATGATAAAATGAAACTCCTTGAGAAGTAGGGATGATTTTCTTTGTCTTTGTGTACACATTAGCCAGCATAGTGCTTGCAAGTGGGAGGCACTTAATGAATGTTTATTGGTGGATGGATTAATTGACTGAACTTGTTACCACTAATTAACCTGAGCATCTCCATATCAACAACTTCACTTTCTATAGCATTTTAGAGTTTACAAAGCACTTTCTTTCTAACAATCTCCTGAAGGGGATGGTATTAGCATTGTTATGTCTGTTTTAATGTAAGGAAATTAAAGCTATCAGAGGGCTTAACCAGTAGGACAGTAAATGGTGAAGTAGAACAAAGACCTTCACCATCTGTATTGACCTATTTTGTACTTATAATACTCTAAAGCCCTGATCAAGAAAGGGTGATAACTTTCAATTGTTCTTTATACTTATATTCCTTGTGACTGGAATATTTTCTTAATAAATATCTGTTGATTAATTAAGTTCTTAAAAGTTAGACCTACAAAACTAAGATTTGGCAAGTCCTTGCAAGCTGGAAAAACTTTAAACCTGGACCTGGTGATGGTCTCTAAGCTGGTCATATGAGTATCTGCCTACATAAGTTAGAGACTCATCACCAGGTGGACTGAGGAATAATGATTGATTTCACCAGGGCACCTACGGAAATGCATCTAAGTCTTGGAGGTTTTGCTTCGGAATTGGCAAAAGGAGCAGCCACATTTTGATTATAGATCTTTGAAGTTTAGCAGTGTAGAGAGCAAATGCTATTCCTCCATCCCTTTATGCCCAGTCATCATTGCTCTGGATGTGTGTGTGTGTGTGTGTGTGTGTGTGTGTGTGTGTGATAAGGAATGGTGTGGAGGGGTGCTGTTTATGGTCAAGTATGACTTACCTTTAAAGAGCTTGTACTGTGAGGTGACAAAGAGGTTTGTTTGTTTGTTTGTTTGTTTGTTTGTTTTTAATTAGCTTCAGAGTCAGAAGAGCTAAAGCCTCGGTAGATGTTAGTGTTCTGTTCTCCTTGACCCCATGGGATAGGGAGCATGTGATATCTAAAGCACATATCCTACCTAGGCAAACCTGAATCTTTTTCACGTGTTTTTGTTCTGATCTTCAACAAACCAGAACTTATCCTGAGTTGGGTGTGTCAATGATTTGAGATGACCCTGGGCCTTGGAAGGTCCATAAATCCTGGACCTCATTAGGTTGGAGTCAATTCATAATTTCTTCTCACTGTGTCTATGTACTCATAGGCTCTTCCAACTCTACAACTAGTAAAGGGATGCTTAACTATCTAATATTATAAGTCTCTCAGCAATAAATTGCAGTTGATCTGAAACTCTATTGTCTCCCCCCAAAAACATCCAATATAGTTGTCCATTTACCCAAATCTAGGAATGATATTTGAGTATGCTCTATGATGGGAGTGGGGATGTTGTCAAGTAGAAATGACTTTTACCGCTAATGTACTGAGGATAGAAGAAAGAATATTGGCTATAAATTAAGAGGACTACCTTGGTTTGGGTCCTTTCATATGTGTGTCATTTAACAAGTCATCTAAACAGGTCACTCAAACTTTTAAGATCTCAGTTTATACATCTTTTGAATGAGGGATATGACTTAAATGATCTTCAAGCCTCTCTAAGTTAGTTTTAAATCCTATGAGCCCATGAATTGTTGCTCTGTAAAAGATATTCTTCATTGATTGCTTGTATATATTTTTCTTCCCAATTAGATTATAAATTTCTTTAATGGCAGATACCTTCTCTTCAATTTCTGTTATATTTTCTGCACTGCACACAAGAAAGGTTGGTCACAGAATCATAGGATCATAGATTTCAAACTTGAAGGGAACTTATAGGACATCTAATGTAACCACTTCATTTTATTAATAAGCAAACTGAGGCCTGGAAAGGACATATGACTTGCCTGGGGTTCTATAAGTAGTAATAGAAATTGAATCTTAAACTCAATGACAATGGATAGTAAGTGTGGTACATTTCGACATTTATGATATCAAGAGAAAGTAAGAAAGGCACAGAAGATATCCGGATGCCCTCATGAAATTTATTGGAAAATATGGATGGATAAGGATCAGAGGGACCATATAGGCATAGATGGTTTGTGATGGTCATCAAATAATATTTATTTCAATGAGTTTACAGAAAGCTACTCTGATTATAATATATTAACATATTGAAACCAACTTCCTAATTTTTTAAGACCTACAGGATTTGTTTTATTTTAAATTCTGCTTCATTTCTTCCCTTGGAGATCCTGAGTATGTTTGTTCATGCTAATTAGCTCCATGGTGATGTAGACTTTCTTTTTCCCCGCTAATGTCATTACCCACCCACCCCCAATCTTCCCCAAAGAGATCATCCCTGTTCAGTTTGAATTTGGATACATGACAATTTAAATCGCTTCCTACAAATACCTCTTGCTAGCTAGGCAATAGTGATGCTCAGTTTTCTTTAAGTCAGATGCATTGGCCCTGTTTCCAAGTATACAGAACTTATGCATGATCTTTTAACCAGAGAAACAGGCGCTCTGGTTCACATTTGGAGTGTAAAATCCTCAGTTTCATAAAGGTGGACAATCTATTTGTTTGAAAGGAAAAGGAGAAAATGAACACAACCCATGCTTCTGAGTTCCTTGTGTATTGAGAAGCCTTTAAAATCAGGGAAGACTGTAATGTACCTTTGGAGTCATTAGAGCAGGCAATTTCTATCAAACTAACAAAAAAGAAGTCCCAGTCAACAATTCCTGTTCTTCATAAGCTTGTATGAGAGTTTACTTTTCATTGCCAGAACGCCCTCCCCCACCTTCTGAATTTCATCTAAAACACGAGAGGCAGAGTTTTCATATTATTTAAAGGAAGCTAATAAGAAAAGACACTTAGGAAGCATTTAAATTCCAAAGCCAAATATCTACGGTTCCTTGTCAGTGTATCATTGGTAAGTTGCTTTTTAATCACTCTATTTGATATTTGAGATGTGGCAGTAAAATGTTTATATTAAGAATTGTACAGTAAACCTCCAGTTTAGAAGCAAATTAATAGTCTGGAACCGTGAGAATCTGACTATATCTGAATATTGATGATCTCACTTTCAGAGTCTCCCTGGGATTGGGGGTGTGAGGTGTTGATCATTGCTCCTTACTGATAAGCAAAATATTTCCAGAGCGTGAAGAATTCTGTGGTGTGTGAGAAGGATAAACCTTAATCTGCATCAACACACTAACTTCTCCTCTGCCATTTGCATTGAAAATCAGGGAGAAGTTATGCTAAGCTCTCTATTATAGCCTCATGTATGTGAAAGGTCTTCCCCTTCATTTGAATAAGGCCTCTTCTGCATGTGAAAAAAGCACATTTAAAAGGAACTGTTCCTTTAATTAGGATGGCATTTAGAAGCAGAATCCTTAAATGTTCACTTTTTGTGATGCTAAATGGTGGAGTATTTTCCAGGGTATTGTAGCAGTCACTTTCATTAAGCATTTTTATTTTTATTTATTTTTTAAAAGGAAAGGACATGCCTTACAACTAAGAGTGGGAAGAGTAGATTAATATGACTATCTAGATTATGGAAAATTTAAATCAGCGTGTTTGATGAAATGTGAGAAAATGTTTAAATATAGGATTAGACTTACAATATAGGAAGCAGTCAAGGAGATCAAAAGAAGTCTGTCCAGAAAGTCAGACTAAAAAGGGAGGAAAAATCTATTGAGTGAATTCTTATAGCTAAATGATTAAAGAGTGTTTTTAATATAGTACATCCAATCTGACTTTAAAATAAAAGTAAACACTACAGACAGTGCATGAATTAGAGATTGTATTCATTTCTGATGAAAGCCAAGTGGCTGTGACTGAGGCTGAGCCAGAATGGAGTACTTAACTGCTCTGAACTCACTCAGGAAGCAGTGCCATAGCTTTTAAAAGTGGTACCCTGAAGAAGAATCCTAAATCTAGCATGCAGCATTCTGCAGGAGACCCATGATAGCCGATTGACATCTACATGAATATGGATTTTTAAAATCCATATTTAATTCCCTCCCCCTTAAAAAAAAATGAGTTAAACCCAGAAGTTTAAAGCAAACCTTGGGAAGCTAGAACATATTTAATCTTGTGATATGTTAGCTGCTCAGTTCCATCATCAAAAAGGGCCTCCAATATCCAAACTGAGGCAGCTCAGCCAAAGTCCTAAGATGGGTTTTTTTGGTGTTTGGTGAAATCATGTACAATATTTCAACATCAGAGTATGCCTTGGGCCTTCTATAGATGTTGCTGTTGCAGAGGAGTTTTTGCTAGTTTATAATCTAACTGGCTCACTTAGTATTTTCAAAGTACGAGGAAAAACAATATTTGATTCTTGAAAATTGTTGAAGTTGGAGAAAGCCAGAAGTAAGATGAAGCACTCAAAGCCCCTCAGTGCTTGAGCCATTGAAAGAAATCCTGATTTTCATTTCTGTAAGTAATCTTCTAACTTCTAGTATTTTATTTGCTCATTAATAGAACTATTTGAAGTCTCTTTTATTCTTTCAACAGCCACAATGTAAATAAAAGCTTTGTGATTAGAATCCCATTTCTATGTTGTAATTCAGGAAATTTTTTGTCCCTTTTATCCTATTTCTCCATGAACATTGTTTTATTTGAATAAAATCATTTCATTCACTACAAATTAGTCCTTGGCAAATATTTTAAATTTTCTTCAAGCTATTATTTCCATCTTTATACTTAACACCTTTTTATGGAGTTTTTGAAAATGCTGCTTCCAAATATCTACCACTAAATTAATCTCAAGTTTTAGAGGCCAGTCATTCGATTTTAAATTCATGCAAATTTATGAAGAAATTAGATGGTTATTTTTTCTTAGAAAACATTTAGGTTGCATAGCATGTTGAATGTAGGTTATCTAGAAAGAATACTTTGGAAAGGTGTTAGGATACCTCTGTTTGATTCTACAGATAATTTATTATGGACCTTGGCAATCTTCATAAACATCCTTTCAATTACTCCATTTCTTCAACCAAGATGTGAAAATAATTATCCTAAGCAAATGCACGCCCTATACAGAGATAGTATAAAGATCAGATCAGTGAGATGGAATTTCATAACCTGTTTTGTCACTTCAGAAGAATACAACTAGATAAAATACCTTTAAATCATTTTAATTTTTTAAAAATTTCATTGACACTTAATGAAGCTACTATTATGACTAATGAGTATATAATTGTATTTGTAAAAATGTATGGAAGAGGGACCTTTCAGAGTCGATATATGTATTTTTCTTGTAGGAAATGCAAGTTTTCTTCCTTTTTTGTTCTTTGCTTTCCCTCCCCATCTCGCTATGTCTCTTTCTATTCTATGTCTGTCTCTAGTTGTCTGTCTGTCTCTTTCTCTTTCCCTCTCTTTATCTCTCTCATTGTTTTTATTTGTCCATAGGACCTTCTTCCCTCCATAATTCTTGCATCCATTATAGACAGAACTGGAAACTTGTTATGATTTAATTAATACTTAAACTATGTTTTAAGGAAAAAGAGGTTCATTGATGCTCTGCTATTTGGTTTTAATTTTATAATCTCCTACTCAATGAGAGTGTCAGGAGTGTAGAAAAGAGAAAAAGTAATAGAACCAACCTAATTTGAATTATGTCTTCTTTTCTTCTACTTATTAATTTCTATCCATAATTAGACTTTCTACCTATGTCCTACTGAAGCTATTCTTTTCATTACATATTTTTCTTTTTACAATTTGCAGAAATAGAGCTGGTGATTGCATCCTGTTTGAAAAATCCAGAGTGATCCAAAAAACTGTTTTTAGAATGTTGAAATCATCAAATCCTGATCATTATGTCATTGATTTTTTGCAATGATGTAAATGCTTTTAAGTTACTGATTTACATGTCATTTAAAAACATAATAATTAGAATAGGAATATTTTGAAGATTGAGTTATATTTGCTTTATGTGTCTTTCTTTAGTTGTTCAGTTTTCTGATGAACTTGTTTGTTTTTTTATCTCCTTGATCACATCATTTGAAGTATGGATATGTGGTTCACAAATGTTACTGCACCAGATTTGCCAGTTTTCTCTCAGCCTGCTTTTTACTCAGGGAGAAAATTATCTTTTTCTTTTTTCTTTTTTTTTAGAAAATTTTCTTAATGTTGAAGGACATATAGGGTGATTTGCCATGCTAATTACATTATACTGATGTATTCCTAGAGGTACTTTATTATTTTTTTATACAGATGGAAAATGCTGTGCTCATATTCATTTCTTATTTGCTACTTTACTATTTATGTGTGTTTTTGTGTCATTTCTCTTGTACAAAAATGTATAGCATTCTGATATCTAATGATTTACAGAACTGTTTCATAAGACCCTTTTGAAGGTGAAATAAAAGGTGTCTGATTCAAATAGTTCATTAGCTAAAGTTTTGCTTTTTTTAGAAATTCATCTTAGCTACAATACCTTTCCTTAAAAAGCCATTAAGTGCTATTTTCATTTGTCCTTTATATAATCTATTTAATTTTTCTCTTTTTTCAATTTTTAATATTATATAGGAAGCATAAGAGAAGAAACAATGATGATATCTGGTGGATGAAAAAAGAAGGGGAAAATCTCTCTTAAGGTGCAAAACAAGTATATTTGAGTTAAGGATATCAGCTATTATGGAGCTGAAGCAAAGTAATTGGAAAATGATGAGTAACCGCTAGTGTACTGAACAGAAAGAAGCCTGAACAGAGCTTTAAGGTGATCTGTTATTCATCTGAATAATTAGAAATAAATGGTGGTGGCACTGTTCTGTTGTCTGTAAAATGAGTGGTGGACTAAATGGAAGTTAGGGGGAAAATATAGACTTGATAGGTCAGGAAAGACCTCCTATTATACTTGTCCAAAATTATAATGGTCCTCTTCAGAAGGAAGTGGATTCTTTCTCACTGTAAATCTTCAGGAAGAGTTTAGAGAATTACTTTCTCGGTAGGTTAAAGTATAAATTTTTGTAAGGTATTGTTTGAACTAGATAGTCACTGAGTTTCCTTTCAAATCTCAAATTCTATGACCTTAAGTAGCTTATTAAGTTTTAAGGTATTAATTTTCTTTGGTCTATGGCTCATTGTAATGATACAGAAAGATTATGTGCACAACAAATGGAGATCTATAAGTATACCTTAATCTTCACTCCATAGATATACAAGTGAGTTACCACCCTGCTGTTTTCCTATTCTACCTTTCCTCCTTCTCCAGAGTTTGCTGAATTCTTAATGACAGCAGAGAACAGATTGCCTTGATATTTTTAAAAATACTAATTCATGGCCTGTGCCATTAACAATAATTATTTCCATAACTAGGTGACCTATAGGAATAACAAAACACTGTTTTTTTTTTTTTTTTGCAAAATGACTGAATACTTCAACTGTTCTGTCAACTTTCACCTTCTATTACAAAGGGGAAAAATCTTTAGAATTAGAAAAATCCTTTTAGAATAAAGGAGAATAGCTATAATTTCAGAGGACTTCTGGTGAAACACGATACCCAGTTGCATGACTGTGCAGATTGTAGTGCAGACTGAGACTTTTTTTTTTTTTTTGAAATGGCCAATGTAAGAATTTGTTTTGCTTAACTATACACATTTGTTACAATTGGACTGGGGAGAAACTGGAGATAAAAAAGTAGATTTTTCCCTAATTGAAAAAAATCAATTAAAAATATCAAGGAGTATGGAGATGTTTTGTTTTGTTCATTGAATTGCTAATAAGACTTTCTGGTTTCAATTAATTATCAGAGGTAAATTATCAAATCCAACTGGAAACAAAAGTCTCATTATTTTAAGATTAATAACATATTTATTTTGCATTTTCCTCAAGACATTCCTGTGAAATAGGAAGGGTATGGTCATTAGTAGAAAGGTACCACAGCTGAGGAATTTGGAAGGACTAAGTACAGTATCTAAACTATATTCTGAAAACTACTAAGCTACTTGCCTAAGTTATATCTATACTTCTAAGTAGGAATATAAAATCAAATAAGCCCTAAGTGAATTCAGCTAATATAGGTAAATAATTCATCACAAAACCAAGATAAAGGAACTCAAGAAAGATTAGTGATTGGATGATTTTCACAGACAATCAAAGAATGAGAAAAGTCCAGTGAACATGGCAACAAGTAGGAAGTTGGCAATGAACTAAATAATTACATATTAAGACAATACCTTGAAAACAAATTTAGAGAAAAGTTGAATGAGGAGAAAGTTATCAATTGTGTCAAAGTAAAATGAAACTTTGGCTAAAATAAGAGTTGAAATTAGCTCTTTGCCCACATTCATGCCATAGATTCACACATTTATGAAGGCCCATTTCTGCGTAAGACAGGAGGGTATTGTGGATAGAAAGCTGCCTTCAGACTCAGAAATGTTTGGGTGATCAGAATCTTACCTCTGTTGGATACTAGCTATATGACTAAGCAAATCACCTAACCTTTCATTCTCCCCCAGACATCTTTCTAAGAAAACAAATTATAGAGTAGATGTGAAGCTACTACAATGGCAGAGTGTAGTTTCTTCATAATGAGTTTCTTATATCAATGAAATCATGGTTTTGTTCCAAAAAATACAAGGCATAGTGGGAACCTGGATAGATATTATTAAAAAACAAAACAAAACAAAACAAAAAACAAAACAACAACAACAACAACAAAAAAAAAACCCTTCCTGCTCTCATAGTACTCAATTTAATGGGCATAAAGAGAAGAAGTGGGGCTTCACAAAAAGTAAGGGGTTTGGGTTTCATCAGCAGTCTGTGGAATTCAGATTTACCTGAAACGCTCTAGGGTTAAAGAAGTTTGATATTAGATGAAAAGGAACTTGGTGCTTCAAGATGATGTCCAATGAATGAATTCAGGGAGTGAACATTCAGTTCAATTTTCTTACCCCCAGCCCTTAACTGGAGAGCAATGTTGGCCAGAGGGTGGGTAGAATTTCTAAGGGAAAGGGCTCTAACTTTGCTAATTAACTTTCGTACAAATTGCCCCTTTTAAAGTACTTGGAAATGTTTCTAAATGACTGAAGTCAATCTAGGTAGGCCTCAAGAAATCAAGCCATCTATATTATCTAAGTATCGCCTTTTTATTTGTCTCCCCTTAGTTGTATACATGCTACAGTTTCATAATATAGGGTTCTTTTAAATCAAAAAAAGGATGTTAATTCCAGAGCTGAGTCTTCATCACAGAAAATGACAATCCTTGTTCTTTGGAGTTACATACTGAAGCTCATTAATAGGAGAAAAAACTAAATGCAAATGATATGAGACTGCACTAATTGATACATGTATTATTATCATAGAATCAGATACAACACTCTTTACTGTTTGTAGATGAAGTTCAGTGCTCACCTAAGACTGTTCCAAGTTCACAATTTGGGGGATCATTTCTAGCTCCCCATATCCCTTCGTATTATCAACTTCTTTTCTGTCTAAAACATGCCTCAAATCTTGTATCTACCTTATATGTAATCTTCATATTCATTAAATTTCAGACCTGATTTCCTCTTACCATCATTCAGAACACTAATGAGGGTTCTATGACTATATATTTAAGATTCATTCTAAGTAATCATAGGGAGCAAGGCTAGGACTAGAGAGGACTGAGAGAGGAGATTTCACTATAAGGAAACATTTTCTAATAAATATTGTTGTTCCAAGAAGCAGTTACCTATACCAAAAAGGAATGATTTCTTCATTGAAGAATTTTAAGTATTTGTTAGAAGGACACATGTCAGAAATATTATAAACAAAATCTGTGTTTTAAAAGTGAGGCCTTGGGAAAAATGGTTCTTTTCAATTCTGAGCTTCTGTTTTTTTTCTTTTTCTTTTTTTTTAAATGAAAAAAAATGTTTTTGATAAATAGGAATTATATATGAGTATGTTGACTCAATTGACTAAAAATGCTTTTAATGAGATCATGGATTTAATTTTCTACCCTCAAAAAACTGTCCATCTTATTGAGGAGATAAGACAAATATATATAAAATAGATAATGGTACAAGGCAATCTGTGATTAAATGATAGAAGAAAAGGAGGAAGTCAGCATGGACTAGGGAGGCTAAAAAAGATTTCATGGGGAAATTGGATCTGAACTTGGCCTTGCTTACTGAGCAGTATCTCATAGTCATAAGGTAGCATATTTGAGAAAAGTCAAGAAAATTATGAAGAAGGGGAATATATACATGTTGTCTGGATGGATAAAGAGTTCAATGGAAAATAAGATTGGTTAATTGGTTTGCCTATGTATTAGCAAGAGGATGCCTTAGGATGGTGGTAGGGATACAGGAACTGTGTCTGTGATCTTCCCATGCTCTGCTATGAGAAAAAGAGAGAATAGACACCAATCTATCTTGAACATCAAGCTTTACCACTTTTGTGACCAAATGACATCTTAGAGATATGAACCAATTTTTCTAGCTAGAAAGCTCTTATGAAATTTCACACAAACTGCCTTGTCTTTGTTCTTTAGGAGATTAGCACTGTCTGCTTTGACTATCACCTAGAATTGTTTGCTCTATTTGAGAGGGTAATAGTCTCAAGGCAAGATTGTTGATTGTCATGAGGAGAAGAGATTTTGTCAGAGCTCATTAGATTTTTGAGAGAAAACTTAATGTAGTAGATAGGGAGCCAGTTTTATGAGTCAGATAGCGTTAGGTACAAATCCTCTTCCTGAATATATATATATATATTATATACATATATATATATATGTATATAATACATATATATATATATATATGTATATTCCTATATGTGTGTGTCTGTGTGTCTGTGTGTCTGAAGTGACTTGGGAAAAGTGTATGCCAGATCCCACTGGTTTCTTCCACCCTACCTATGCACGAGTACATGGGCACATTTTAATCTTTATCAAGAACACTAGGGAGGAACTTCCCATTGGAATGTCTCCTACACTCATGACAAGGGCATTTAGAGTTATTTAGTATTAATTGATGATTTCCTTTACAATAAGGTTGTCTTTATATATATATAAACTAAAAAATTAAAACCAAAATCAAATCCTGCCTGTAACAAGAAAGTTACCTCTGGATGATTAGCTCTCTAGTGATTAACAAGAAGAGTGTAGGCTCAGGGGTTTTCTTTGAAGGAGAGAAAATTGAAACTTTAATTCAAAAGAAAATAAAAAAGAAGAGAAGAGAAAAAGGAAAAGGCTTCAGGTGCAAAAGACCTAAAGCAATTTCGAAAAGAAAGAAAAAAATTGGAGAAGTTTATGTCATTTAGTGATTTTCAAACAAAAAGTTCAATTCTCGTATATTAGAGTGCTCTGTTTTAATTTTCTAATAATTATTGCTGTTCCAAGCTGCGATTGTCTGTACCCAAAAGGAATGAATTCTTCTTCAGTGAAGGGCTTCATGTTAGAAGGACTCCATTAAAGAAGGTTTTCTTTTTTTTTTCAGATTTATCATTCATTCATTCATTACCCTCACTCAATAAGTATTTATTTATCATCTACTCTATGTAAAACTATATAATAGGTACTTTTAGATTAGTTTAGCTAAACTATAGTCTCTACTATTGCAAAGCTTACAGTTGACTGTAAAACAAAATATTCCATTAAAAGTGCATTAGAGGGGTAGCTAGATAGCACACTAGATAGAGCACCAGCCCTGAAGTCAGGAGATCAGAATTCAAATCCAGCCTCAAACACTGAACACTTACTGTGTGTGATTTTGGGCAAGTCACTTAACTCCAGTTGTCTTGCAAAAATAAAACAAACAAAAGTACATTAGGTAAGTACAAAACAAACTAATAGGAGAGGACAGAAGGGAGAGGTCATTACTAAGCAGGACTAGTAAGAATAGCAAGGAATTTTTTAAGTAAGAGGAAGTATTTAATTTAATACATAAGAATTTCAGTTGGGGATGAGGAGAAAGAGGATGTTCCAGAAATAATGGATGGTGTGAGCAAATTAGTAAAGGAAGAATTGCAAAGGCTATTCATGGTCTAGTTAATATGGAAAATACAGAATTATCTCTGAGATAAGGGTGGAAAGATAGCATAGTCTCAGACTGTGATGGCACTTGAGTTGGACTGAATGATTATTGAAGTCCTTTCTTAACTTGCCAATTTTATAATTCTGTGATTTGTGGAGGATTGTCATTCTGTGCTTGAATGAAAATGATATTGGATTAGAAGACTACAACTTAAAGTTGAAAGAGAATTTTTATAAGTGAAGGTTGAGAATCATTGTGGTTAGGTGACTTGTGCAAGATCATACAAGAATCAAGTGGCAGAGTTGGAATTTGAACCCAGGTCTCCTTCCTCCAAAACTCAGCTCTCATTCCATTGCCAATGAAACACTATTTAAGATTTGAAACAGCCTTGCTCTATGAGTTATTATTTGTTTAGAACTGTGAGGCTATTTTATTTTGAGGTGAATGACTGGAATGATGATTTCACTGGCACAGGGAACTCCAGACTTGAATTTCCATTAAAATATACTATTACAGATCATATGCTCTTGAACTACATTTAAAATATTATAATTTTAAAGGGAAGTGTTTTATGCAATAGTAAAGATGTCTTAGACTTTGATGGGAGTAGCATGTAATTGAGACAGTGAAAGCTTGCAGTGGTTTAATTCGTGTAATTTCGTTAACATAGAATGGGAGAATCTGACATAGGATATCCACCTAATTCACCAGAGGCCATATTTTCATAATATGAGTTTGCTAGAATGAAGCCCATTCATGAGGCCCATGCAGTTCTTGTTTTTGAGTTGTTTTAGTCATGTCCAACTCTTCATGTACTCAGATAGAGTACAGGGTTTTCTTTGCAGAGATATTGGAGTGGTTTGCCATTTTCTGCTCCAGAATACTTTGCAGATGAGGAAGCTGAGGCAAACAGGGTTAAGTGATTTGCACAGAGACACATAGTTTATAAGTGTCTGAGGCAAGATTTGGATCCAGAAAGTTGACTCTTCCTGATTTCAAGTTCAGTGCTCCATCCAATGTGCCATCTAACTGCCCACAAGGAGACAAACTACAATTAATAAGAAAGGACAAATATCTGGTATGCATTTTGCTTGTCTAATAATGACTTAAGTGGGATGTAGAGAAAAACTCTGAAGTGGTTTGGAAAGGCACTAAAAAGACCCAGTTCTGGCATTTACTATGGGAGTTAAATTTTTGAACTTCAATTTAAAATAGAGATGAGGTCACTTGTACTAGTAATGTCAAATATTTGTTGTCAAGACAGCACTTTAAAAAACCATAATGCTATATACACGTGTTATCTAATACATGACATTTCCATTATGGCATAGTAGATGGAGATTGACCCCTGAACCAAGAAGATCTGTGTTGAGTCTGTTCTTTGATGAAACAGTGGACAAGTTACTCAGACTTTCAGTGCTGCTGGCAAATCTCTGATCACTCTTTCAAGGGTTGAGGAAGTTTTCTCAGTCAAGTGTGAGTTCTGCTAACTAAATTACAAATTCAGTTTCTAATCTTAGATTTATTTGTCAAGGAAGTGTTAAAAATGCCTTTCAAAGCACATATGTGTTGACGAATTTTGAAAACACCTTTCAAATGTATAATCTCAATTAATAGTCCTAAGAAACATAATCAAATTAAATATTTACTAATGTTGCCACACATTGTTAAAAAGTAAAGCACTGTCCTCTCATTCCTTATTAACAAAACAAAAGGAGACATTTACTTTTGACTTTTACAAATATCTACAACAAATCCAGGCTCTGATACTTAGCTCTGATACTTACTACATGGCTTTCTTGGGAAAGACCTAACTTTCTTTCCCTGAAACTCAGTTTCCTTTTGTGCAAAAGGAAAGGAGAAAACTGGATAATCATTAAGGTCCTTTCTATCTCTAAAACTCTAAATCATCTGATCCTCAGATATCAAGGGGATTCAATTAAAAAAGAGAAAAGAAAAGACAAGAAAGAAAGAAAAATGTGATAAGAAGGCAGAGTTCTCTCTGTTATATTTACTCCTCTCAGCTCTTGTGGGTGATACATCATGGGAAGCCTATGCAGCTGTCATAAAGGCATCACTAAGAGGATGTACACAGCATCCTCCATTCAAATTACCTTTCAAATCAATCACCCCCATCAGGCTGCTATCTGCACTTGATGGCTGTAGGACAAATGTTTTGGCTTATTGGTAGGAAGTGTTAGCATTTGAAAGAGCTCTGACTGGGAAGGTTCAATGGACAACTTTGATAAATTGTGTTTAAGGTAGGAAGAACAGCAAATACTCTTGTTGAAATACAGTTCTTAGAGCAATTTGTGCACTCCACCCCAGTTTTTTTGAAACTAGAGACTCCTTTAAGCAAATAAGTTTTCCCTATATCTCTTTCCAAAACTTGAGTACTGAACCTCAACCATTTATTTTATTTTATTTTGCTGAAAAAAATCAAATGTTTAGAGATGTTAGTTCCAAAGGAAAGAAATCTAAAGTAATGAGGTGATATATGTAATTATATATATGCATATATATATACACACACATATATATGTATATATATATATATATATTATTTGACGTGAAGCATAAAGAACATTGAGGAAAATAAAGTGGATGATATGGAAAGGTATGTTTCAGAAAAGCCACCCAGAAAGTGGGATACTTACTAGCATCAGGGTGACCATGCATTTGGTAAGTTTAAAATCATCAAGTTCAATAGCATCAAGTTCAAATACTCCTTTTACACAGACATTTCTCCTAGTTTTGTTAGAACGATAAATGCTTTGCACTTTGCAGCCCTTGGTAAATACTGCTTGCATATTAACATACACTTTAGATTTTCTAATCTTTTCTTAGGACATATAATATTAACAATTAATTTCAATATTTCAAAATAATGTAGTATTTCCTTAAAATGATATGATTCCAGTTGGATATTATTTGCTACTAGATTACCATGCTACATATTTATATGTTTAAGAGGCGATCTATCACTTTGTAAAATATGTTTTTGTATTCCTATGTAATTGAAAATAATGACACAAAATCATCTAATATTATACAGCAATAGTACAATGTACTAGGCTAGAACATAGTATACTATATGAAACCAGACTGTGGAGCCCTGCCTTTGAAATATGATTTAAAACAGAATTTATAATGTCGCAGAATTACATAAAACTGTGTGAAATTGTGCAGATAATCATTTAAATCTCCCTACATGAAAAGATAATTGCTCCAGAAATTAACTGTACCTGGGGTTCATTCATTTGGTCATGGCTAGTTTCTTATATAGTGATGATTTGATATTAGAGCTAATTAAGATCAGGTCAGAGTTGCTGAAGGTCAGACATTAATGCACGGGATCATTGAAATGATAATTATAAACAGATTAGGAAGCTACGGTCTTTTATAAGGGGTTATTAGATAATTACTGTGAGAGTGTACGGCTTACTGTAATAATGGATTATCGACTACTTACAGCGTTTTAAGGGTGAGAGTGTATTACTTCCTCAAGGACTAAAGAATAATGTTGTTGAAATTCACTTCTCAGTAAATAAAGCAAAATAATAATACAACCATCTCCTTCCTGTCCATCTCTTCCTATGAGGACTTTGATTTGAAGACTCTTTATTGACTTATATTATGGATGATACTCTGATTATTCAGCTAGCAAAGTAATACAGGTTTTGAGAAGGGAAGAAAAGACAAAAAAAAAAAATAGATTTTCTTATTCCTAACAGAAGAAAATCCTGAATTTTTCATGTTTGTTGTTATTGTTGTTTTCCCTTGCTAAAAATCTATACCTTCTTCCAAATGCCAAAATCTACCATGGAACAGAATTTAGCACCTTGTATCATTCTTCATCTAGTTTCTCTATTGCTTTCTACTTAATAGAAGAATGAAAATTTCTTTAAAAGTGCTTATCTTCTGTGAGCCGAAAAATTATCCCTTTTTGAAGAAGTCTAAGTTCAGGTCCATGAGTTCAGATTCAACTCCAGGAGTTGTATGAAGACAAAAATATTTTAATATAGTGATGATTTGCATAGGTTTATCCTCAGAAAATTATCCAGAAGTAAATGCAGCTATTAATAATAGCTAACATTTATATAGCTCTTTAAAGTTTGCAAAGCACTTAACAAATATCTTATTTGATCCTCACAACAACCCCTATAATTTTATACTTATTTTACATAAGGGAAAACTGAGGTAAATAAAATGATTTTGTATTGTAGGGGTATTTTTTGGCTGGGGTGGGGGGAATTCCCTTAGGACACATAGCCAGAAAGTGTCAGAGGCAGGATTCAAACAAATTTTCATGATTCCCTGTGCAGTGCTGTGACCATCTAGCTACCTTGATATACTTGGGAAATTAAATTAATAGAATGATGCCAAATTTCAGGTAGTTTAAGCATGTATTACTCTCAATCTACTGTTTTCCTACAAGAATAGAAGAGACCTTTCTAGAAGAGAGAGATCAATCAAATGTTTCTTTGCTTGTCTTTTCTCTCCTGACACTAGCCTTTGATAATCTGAGTAGCATGTTATGGACCAGGTACAGCCAAATAAAGGTACCATTTAAATGCTATTTTAGGAAGCTCACCTGGTTTTCTAGGTTGACAAGCAGAATTTTGATTCTCATGGAAATTACTTTTGTTGGGTTAGGTCACCGAAGAAAACTCGAAAGCCTGGACTAGAGCTTGTCAGGGGGTTGACATTATTGATGGATGGGGCACCTTGCAGTTGTAAAACACCTTGGTAGATTGAATCAATTAGCAGTGGTTCCTGTCTGGGGGAAGGGAATTCTATGGGAAGACTCTGGTCATGGTGAGCATTTAAACTGAAACCTTGAGGGTCCACAAAAAACAAACAACTGCCTGAGGTCTTGCCTTTTCTGCTAGACCAAGAGCAGTGAGCCTGTCTCAGCTGGAAATCACTTTGGTGTATCATTGGTTCTAAAACTGTCAAAGAAAGAGAGAATTGTTGGTCTTTTTTTTACTTTTCTTCATAGTCAAGAACACATTCCTTTGTCAACAACTGGAGTGATGTAAAAATAGGGCAGAAGTAGTAATATTTTATGATCATAAAAACCTCTTCTCTTTCATGCTGTATGTTTAGCAAATGGGCTCCTGAATTGTAATGAAAGAGCAATACACTCCAACCTGATCCAATCCAAACAAATTACAATCTAACAAACATTTATTAAGCATAGTGCTAGATGTTGAATATACAAAGGCAAAAAGTAAAACAATCTCTGACTTCAAGAAGCTTACATTCTACTTGGGGAGTGAGGAAAGAGGATAAAAATATGTAAATGAGAAATAAATATATGATAATTTGTAAAGGAAGAATTGAGTATTTATCCCAAAAGAGATAAGGAAAAGCAGAGTGCATGAGGTGACTTTTGAAAAAAGCTAAGAGTTTTGAAAAAACAAAGGTGAGAAGGAATATCATTTCAAGCATGGAAGGAGGGGAAGATAGACTTCAGAAGGAGACAGGCACAGAGGTCAGAAATGAGGACCACCATGTAAACCTGTTTGTCTGGAACAGAGATTACAAGAAGGGGAGTAACATCGAAGAAGCAAGAACAGAATCTCTAAGAAAGAATTCCAATTGTCCTATGTATTTTTTAGAGATGTTTATAAATGCCTCAGAGATTTGGGTGCATTTATGCAACAATTCTCATCACTCATGTTTCCTTTATCTATGGATGACTCATTAGACTTTTGTATCTTGATTTTTATTTAGTTCAATAATTGAAACTTCTTTCTGGTTACTTATAAAAACAAACTGGTCAATACTGTGGTCTAAGTCATTGGTCCTGGATACTTTCCCACAAGTCACAATAATTTTCAGTTCTTTTGTCACACACACACACACATATACACACACGATTATATTAACATAAGACTACAGTTTGCAGCTAGATTTGCATGCTTTTATCCCATTTTATCCTCAAGATGAACTTCTAAAGGGGGTTTGATAGTTAATGATATTCAACAGATGACTGTAAATATCACCTGTTTCCTCATCCTCCACTTTGCAGCTACAGGTGAATTGTTTAACCCTTACTTAAAAGTTCTCTGTGCATTGTAAATAATAACAGATGGTAATATAATGATGATCTATGACACCAATAAAACTTGCTACTGTGTGCATTGTGCTTGTTTGTGTGTTTTTTGCATCTGTGTTTTGTAGTCCAATCATAAATGCTATACTTTCTCAATCAAGCACTATAAATCCATTAAAAAATGCTCTACAGCTGGCTGGGAATATAATCCCTTTTGTGCAAAGTTTTTGAGCATTCATCCAGTCACAGTTTAGAGCAAATACATTGCTTTCTAAAGGAGGGATTTCTTCTTAGAAAACACTTCATATGAAGCGTTCATGTTCCTGTGAGTTACAGAAAAGATAAATGAACTGATCTTGGTGTTTGTGGCTTGGGGGATTGGAGAATCACTATTTCCACAATGGAGGCCCTGAAAGAAGAGACATCATAATGTTGTCCTGTTTCTTTGTTTGGGCTTTTGTGGAAGACAATGGCTTGCTTCTCATCAGTACTAGCCAGATTAAATCTATAGTTTAAACATGCCATGTAAGCTCAGCTTTCAAAACAGCATTCCATAATTAGTGTACCTGGCTGTGTGGTCCCAGGTGAACTGAGATCTGGCAATGCTTTCTGACCAAACCCAAAGACCGATTTTCATCTAAAGTATGTAAATAATAGGGCTTTGATATTGTGGTTCTTGGATTACAAGAGGCCTATTCAGATGTGTCCATTTTTGACAGTCACACAGGTCAGAGAGAATTCTTCTCCGTGGCTGAAAAGTGGCAGCCCTTCGGAACAGCATTACTGTCTGTCAAAGAGGGGGAGAAAATCCGGGACGTTCAGATCTCACCTGTCTCTCTTGCCTTGCATGAATGATACTAAGATGGCTATGGAGAAATAGAAAAACAACTCCGTTTGAAGTTTGGATGGGTGGGAGGAGGGAGGAGGGGAAAAAAAGCAGAAATAGGAGTTGGATTTTGACTGCAAACGAAAGCCTCTAGTAAAGCTACTGACCCCTGTGGTCGTTTTATCTTTTCAAAAGCAGTACAAACCATGAGAAAGGTAGACCTTTCTATTTGGAATGATTTTTGCAGTTTTCCTTTGGCAAGAGACTCAAGAAACTGCTTTTTATAATCCAACCATCTCTTAGAAGAACTGTCATTGTGTCAATGAAAGTGATACAATATGGAGTGGTATCATCTAGGAGTTTGTAGGTGTGACCTTTCAAGAGGTGAATTTGATAATGGGTTTTTTCTTCCTTTGTGAGCAGCTTCTCTCCAACCAGCTGGAGTGGGGAAAAAAAGACATACACAAATACTTCTCTTTGGGTTCATAGGATAATAGACAATTGAAACTAGAAGGAACTTCATAGGCTATCTCAGTCAACCTCCTTCTGGTCCCCTGAACACCTTCAATTGTTGAGAAACAATTGTTTAATTGTTTTTTATTCAATGGAACGAAAAAAAGTGTTCAAAAATGAAACCTAGGGAAATTAAATGACTTGCTCAGGCTCTCATAGGAAATAAGCATCTCAGTCAGGATTTTTATCCTTCGGATGAGAAAGAGAATTTGACATATTAATGTTGTGTTTGAGTGTCATCCCTATGTAACCTACGCTAGCTGTGGGTTACATATTCTCTTTTTTTTTTTTAATTTTATTTTATTTGCATAACATATGTGTGGGTAATTCTTCAACAATAACCCTTACATAGCTTTCCGTTACAAATTTTTCCCCCCAACTCCCCACCCCTCCCCTAGATGGCAGGATATCCACTACATGTTAATTATGTTAAAATATTGGCAAATCGAATATATGTATACATATTTCCAAACTTATCATTGTTGTGCAAGAAAAATCTTATCTACACAAACGATATATCAGATAAAGGAAACACAATGTAAGCAAACATCAATCAAGGAGTATGAGAATGTTATGTTGTGGTCCACATTTCGCATCCCTCTCTCTGGGTGTATATGGCTTTCTTCAGTGAACAATTGGAGGTGGTTTGAAACATTTCATTGTTGAAGAGAGCCATGTCCATCAGAATTGATCGTCATATAGTACTGTTGTTGCCGTGTATAATGATCTCCTGGTTCTGCTCATTTCACTTAGCATCAGTTCATGCAAGTCTCTCCAGGCCTCTCTGAAATCATCCTGCTGGTCGTTTCTTACAGAGCAATAATATTCCATAACATTCATATACCATAATTTATTCAGCCATTCTCCAATTGATGGGCATCCATTCAGTTTCCAGTTTCTAGCCACTACAAAAAGGGCTGCCACAAACATTCTTGCACATGTGGGGCCCTTTCCCTCTTCTAAGATCTCTTTGGGATATAGGCCCAGTAGAAACTCTGCTGGGTCAAAGGGTATGCACAGTTTGATAACTTTTTGAGCATAGCTCCAAATTGTTCTCCAGAATGGCTGTATCCATTCACAGTTCCACCAACAATGCATCTGTGGGTTACATATTCTCAAGCTCAATCATCCAGGTCATGAAAGGTTAAGTAAGCACCACTACAGGCAAGAAAATTGGGCAAAGCCAAGGAGAAGAACAGGGAGATCTCTTGATTTTTCAGTACTGCCTAGGGCAGCATCAGAGAAATCAGGCTTAAGAATGAATACTGGTGTACTGTTGTATGTCTTCAACATTTTGATTGAAATACCATAGAGTTGAAAGAGATTTTAGAGGGTTCCTAATCCAAGTCCTTCAGTTGAGAAAATGAAGGCTTTTGTGGTCTTTGAACTAAAGTTTCTAGGTCTGTTTGCACAAATGTCGGCCAAGAAGGGACAGGTTGACGATGGAAATTTGAATAATATCTGTTTTCCTTTCTTTTCTCATTTGTAGAATAGCAAATACAATAAATGAACCAAAGAGTGATGAGATTCTTCAGTAACAGGTGCTGCATAGTAAGTACATTTATATGTAGGTGGTGTTAACTGGACTATCAAGAGGAATGAATGTTTCATCATCATGTTTGCAACTGTGGAGAAGGAAAAAAACCTGAGGAGGTGAAGTGCTGATAAACTCCATGCCAAAGTTTACTTTGCTTTAAACTCCTCCTGTGCACAGAGAGAAGACAGAAAGAACTTGACTGATCCAGACTTTCAGTTTTTGCTATTTGCATTCACACATAAGTATGATATGATAAGTCATATTCCAACAAGTGATGATAAATGTGGTCTTTATAATAACACCAATCGAAATAAAAAGAAAATATCTATTAGTCAAAATACTGATAGCATATAAAGTACCATAATAAATGAGTGATGAGTCACAAGCTGTTGAAAGAAATCTATCTCAATGCATCACCAGACATTTATTTCTCTACTCTGTGTGTGCAATAAGAAAAATAGGAGTAATCAGAGATACTTATCAATTCTGGGTATGTGCTGTATCTATTTATTAAAAACTTGCATCACAACAGGGGTAGTAAAATTTTACCTTCCACCTTTCTCCTCAAAGAATCTCAAAGTGCTTCATAAATATGCAAACTAGGAATATAATATCTCTCTCCTTCCCTCTCTCTATCTCTCTTGTCTGTCTCTGTCTCTCTCTCTCTTCCTCTCTCTCTTTTTCAGTGTGTCTCTTTTTCTCCTCTCTCTCTGTCTTTCTGTGTTTGTATATGAATACATATATAAACATATATACATATGTAAATGTTTTTATGCACACACACATATATTCAAGTGTTTATATGTGGTAGCACTATTTACCTCATTCCTAGGCTGTAGCTACTTCTGTAGGAAAACAGAAGTTCATTAATTTGGTCTTTTTGTGGTCTTTAAAACCTACTAGCCTCAGACTATATGGGGTACAAAAAATAACTTACTGAAGAAACTCACTGATCAGAGTATATATTTTTTCTGTTGATAGTAACTCCATATTGTAATAAATCTATTTCTATGCTCCCATTACCAAGTAATTCTTTTGCTTTCTATATATTGATCTGCTTCATTTCTGCTTCACTGCCTGATTCATTCTGTGCACTTTTTCATCTTCTATCCAGCAGGCTTCCTACCCTGAGGATGCCTTCACCTTGAGATCTGCTCTCCAGGCAGGTAAAAGTCCCAAGACCAGATCACCACTTCAAGAGGGGCTTTGCTTCACACCTGATAATTCAATCTCTGGATTTTTCCATATTTTTGACAGGCCAATAATCTTTCACTTGGAGGGTACCCTCTCTTTCTCCCATTGTGATGTGAGCTCCTTGGGGATAAAGTTTGTCTTGTTTGTCTGAATTTGTATTCCCAGTAACACACAGTAAGTAACTATGGTTAACACTTGTTCAATGTCTGTCTGTCACTCCTTGACTTCATGTATGTCTAATCATCTCTTATTTTCTCTCCTGAAATCCTAATTCACCCAAGAAATATAATAAATTCAAATAAATTTTTTTCCTTAAAAACAAAACAGATAAAAACCAACACTTTTGCTACTTATTGATAACCCCATGAGCCCAGGGAGAAATTGTAAATTTCAGTGTTATTTATTATGTTAGATTTTGCTCTTACTGTTCAGTTGTTTCAGTCATGTACAATTCTTCATGATCCCATCTGAAGTTTTATTAGCAAAGATATTGGAGTGAGTTGCCATTTCTTTCTCCAGCTCATTTTACAGGTGAAGAAACTGAGCCAAACAAAGTTAAGTTATTTGCTCAAAGTCACATAGCTAGTAAAAATCTAATGTTGGGTCTTCCTGACTCCAGGTGTAGTACCTATCCACTGTGCCACTTAGATGCAATGTTAGATTTGATAAGGCTGTATTAGTTTTATGAGGAATGTCTTCCACAAAATTGCATATGGAGATAGACAACGTAACTGTTTTAGCAGCCCTTGCATATTCAGCTCTGTAGCCAATCTAGACTATTTTGCTGTGTTAGCAAGTTTGTAAGCTTTGGGACCTTGCTTCTCCAGCCCTTCTTCCAGTTCCATTTATTTGCATACAGCACAATATACTTTGCTTCCAAGAGGACTTGTTGTTTTAGCTTATGATTGCAAACACACACTGTATTATATGAAACACAAGAGAGAAGGGTCTTTCTGGACTATCTAGATTGTCTTAGATCCAATATCTGTTCAATCTCAAAGGAAATAGCTCTATTACAATATTCAGACCCTAACCTTTGACTGCTTGTGCATGTCTCACCATAGTTTAGAGTTTGTATAGGAGTCACATTTCCCTTAGTCAATTAAGTTGACTAAATTAACACTTAAATGAGATGCAGGAAGACTTGTTCATGGAAGATGATGTGATATAGACATCAACAAATGTTCTGAAGATGAAACTTGAGGAAGATGGCTCATTCCAGACACAAATGGAATAAAATTAGAGAATTTAAGCTATACAACAGCCTAATTGGAAAGAAAAGTTGTCCTTTAGGTTACCTGAAAATATAAATTAAACACAGTTAGTATAGTATCAGACTCTCAAAGTTGTGTTATATGATTGTGACGGAATATTGTTGTGCTATAAGAAATAATGAGCTCAATGATCTTAGAAAAACATTTATTTCTCTACTCTCTATGTACAATGGGAAAAATAGGAGTAATCAGAGATACTTATCAATTCTGGGTATGTGCTATAATGTATTTAAATTAAAACCTTGTGTCACAACAGTGATACACAAAATAATGAAGAATATAAGAAGTAGAACCAAGAGAACATTGTACATAGTAATAGCAATATTATTTTAAAAACTACTTTGAGTGAATGTCATTTTGACTATTTTATAAAAACCTAAATTAACTATAAAGGACACATAAAAGAAGAAAGTATTCGCATCCAGAGGAAAAAAAATGAAAAATAGAAGTACATAATAATTTTATATATACACACATATGTGCCTATTTGTTTCTAATGGTAGTCATCTCTAGGGTGGAGGAGGAAAAGGGAAAATAAATTATATGATGAGTTTATTTGTATAGGATAGATTTGCAGTTTCATGTGCAATCATCTTTTTATTGAATTATATTATGAAATTATTCATTTTATTTCACAAATTAAAAAAAATTGAGAGATCAAGGATGATCTAATTCAATGTATACATTTAGAGGCTTCCCATGTATATCATCCTCAAAAGAAATTGTCTACCCTTCATGAAATGTTCTTTAGTGAGGGGAAATACTGAGTCAGTTCATTCTACTTTTGTCCAATTCTAAAGAAGACAGTATAGTACTGAGTTGTTGGAAAGTCAAGAAGATTTTTCATTAACTTAATGAAATGTTAAAACTAGTGAGTCAATTAAGTGAACTTGCGAGCTTGAAATCTGGATTCTAATTCTAAATTATCTCTGTGACCTTGGACATATGTGACTACTTAAATGATACTTAAATTCTCTGGATTTCACTTCCATCATTTCTGAAATGAAGTTGGAAAGTTGATTGTTAATGTCCCTTTTTACTCTGTGATACTCTGCTGTATACTGACCACATCATGTTTTCTGTTGTATGTATACTCAATTTCAAATGGCGTATTTTAGTTTAGCTTGGACTTGGAATTTGTTAAAATGGAGTTATGTTACTTATTGTTTTCTATCTTCCATCCAGAAAACAAAAAAGTAATAGATGTAAATGTTTTGATCAACAATACTTAGCTCATTAATTGCATACCTTTCAAAATCAGAAGTATAGCTTAAAAGATTTTATAGATATATGCAGAAAATGAAAAAGTGCTTTTGTATAATTTTTAATATAATAAATTATTTTCTTTTGGATTTTCTCTACTTTTAATTACATTCAATGGGACTCCTCTCATTGCACTCCCATTTTCTCTTAGTAATACACTCTTCATACTTTAAGTAAAATTTTTAAAAAGTTATATCAAGATTTTACAAGGAGAGAATTCTGGGACCATGAATTGAATGCTACACAAGGAGCCAAGAAAACCTAAGTCCACATCTTAACTTTGCCAGTCCACATAATATTTGGCAAGTGACTTCTGGCTTCAATAATATCATCTGTAAAATAGGAAGACTAGATGATTTCAGAATGATAGAGTGGAAAGAGTGCTGAAATGAGAGTCACATTAGATGAGTGAGTTCAAGTTAGCACTATCCCATATTTCTGGGTTACTATGGACAAATCATTTAATTTCTTGTGCTTTCAGGTTTCCTCAAATATACATAAATGAATTGGACTAGATTATTCCTGAGGTCCTAGTCAGCTCTAAATTGATATTCTTTAAGATCCTTTCTTTCATTAAAATCTTTTGTTTTTATTCCTTGGTTCTTTAGGATATAAAAGTCTCCATTTATTCCTGCCAACTCCTCCTTAAAGTAAACTGACATTCTTGCTTCATATTGCTCCTTTCAGTTTCACTTCTGAGGACATTTTTCTGCATGAGTACCAATTTTCTTTGTCTTACAAATCTTTGCTAAAAAAAATGGATTCTTGATATAAATAATCAGGGTAGACCAAGCAAGAAAATAGATTACATCTCTACCTACATGGGACTCCTAGATCAAATCAGACCTGAGAGTTTCCATTTAGCCTGGATATTGGATCATTTGGACATCAATTGGAAATTTCACCAGTCCATCAACACCGTGATTGAAACTTTCAACTCACATCAAAAGTAATTGGAAGAGTTTTGTTCTTGTTGTCTAAAGGCCAATGGAACTTCTGATTTACATCAGAATAACTTTATATACTGGGAGCAGACTGACCAGCTCTTTGAATCTCACCCCAGGATTCTTGTTCACTATAGTTAACTCTGTACTAAGACAGCCCTTATGCAGTGGTGGACCTGGGCTGTCCAGAACATATCAAACAATCTAACAAACTTCAAGATCTTATTCTCAAAGAGTTGTTCAGAAATATCATGAGAAATCCCCTTGCTCTATTGCTGGTATCAGTTTCCAGATGCAAAATGATTAATTTATTAAGACAAAATATTCAGGAAGACTGGGTCAGTGAAAAGAGCTCCTAGCTCTTTTATTTATTAGCTGTGTGATCCTAGATAAGTCATTTAACATTTATGTTTTTCAGTTTCTTTATCTGAAAATGGAACATAATATTCATGCAATTTTTCCAGGTATTTTGTAAATTTCAACACAGTAAATATATTTTATAGCAATTTAATTTTTAATTAAAATATATTTTTTTCTCTCTAATAACTCTCTCCCTTGGGGGTAGAAGAGGAAGGGCAGAGATCTGGGCTTCTGATTTCATTGATATGAGGGACATATAGAAAGATCTTCCAATATATATATATGTGTGTGTGTGTGTGTGTGTGTGTGTGTGTGTGTGTATGTGTGTAGGAGAGATAGTAAGACATATATAATGCATATGTACATATATACATACATACATTTTATATATTATTATTATTTTAAACCTGTAATGTAGAGACTTAGAAAACTGCCTTAGTACCTGAGATATTGCACAACTTTTCGATGGTCACATAGTCTATGTTAGAGATAGGTCTTAAACAAGTCTTGATAGGCTCTCTGTGCCATATGGCCTCTGTTTATTAATGCTCTTAAAGTATAATTGAAGGTGATTTCATATAAAGCATCCACATTGTAAATCGCAATATATTTGAGTGCAAGCTCTCCTGACAACTGTTATCATTAATATTTAAATATATATGCATATATATGTATATATATATATAGCAATAGTATTAAAATGCTTTATATTAAGCAAGTTAAGAGTTGTCAGTGACTTTAAAAACAAAATAAGTAACTATTCAAATGTCAACTAAGTTGAAGATGCCTTCTTCATGCTCATCCATTCAGAATAATTCATTAGTAAACACTTTCAGCCGCAGGTAAATCCAAGTGTTGAGTCTATTTTCTTGTCTGGATGAATTATTGTCATTACTCTTTTGTAATTTAGTGGGACAAGGTGACCTTGGAATCAGTTCAGATTCATCATGAGAAGAGTTGGTCAGTCTTAGCAACAGTCAAAGAATAGCATATATTAGACTGAGACGAATAAAGAAATATCTTTTTGTGGAGGCTCCAAAAGAGGCCAATGTCTATGGCCATGTATAAAATCACCAGTGTCTATGGTGATATTTCCATTTATAGTAGAATGGTAACACATGATTTGCAAAGTGTTTATTTAATGTGAATCAAATCTTGGGGAGAGTCTGTAATCTCCTCAAGATGAATTACTGTGTCATTTATTATTATTGTTATTTTACCCAATGCTTTAATATAGTGGCTTGCTTAATAATTGTTTATTGGAATATTGTGTTGAATTGAGTTGAGAGAATAGCAGGAAAGTGGATTTTTTTCTATATTAATGAAATCTAATGGTGGGTAGACTTTCCTGAAACAAAATCTGTAAAATTTATATGGCCTTTGAAGAGAAAATTATCATTTGGAAAATCAGAGTGAAATTGAGATATTAGGATTGTGGAATTTGAGCTAGAAGGAATTCATTAATACAGCCATCTCATTTTATAAGTGAGAAAAATGGGGACCAGAAAAGTGAATTAACTCACTCAGGGTCACACAGTTAAAAGGTAGCATAATAGAGACCCAAACCTAGGTCACCTGATTCTTGTTCTTGTTCTTGTTCTTGTTCTTGTTCTTGTTCTTTTCTTTTCTTTCTTTCTTTCTTTCTTTTTTTTTTTTTTTTTTGCAGAGGCAATTGGGGTTAAGTGACTTGCCCAAGGTCACACAGCTAGGAAGTGTTAATTGCCTGAGACTAGATTTGAACTCAGGTCCTCCTGAAATAGGTTCATTGGGCATTGCTACTACTGCTGCTGTTGATGCATTATCTTGTGATTATAAAATCTTCATGTAGCAATAAGATATGTATTTTCAGTTTGATCTACTATGACCCAGTGTTAAAACTGACTGAATATTTGGATTCTGACTTCACTGAAGCCTGAGATGAATGTTGTCACTAAGATGGAGAAGAAGAAAAAAAAAGAAAAGAAAGAAGAAAAGAAAGAAGGAAGAAGGAGGAGAAAAAGGAGGAGAAGGAGGAGGAGAAGAAGGAGAAAGAAGACAAGGAGGAGGAAGAGGGGGAAGAGAAGGAGGAGGAGGAGGAGGATTATGATGAGGAGGAGGAGGAGAAAGAAGAAAGAAGAGAAGCAGCTTTTACTGAGAGAAGAGGGAGAAACTCTCTTTTCTAAGAGAGTTAGGTGGCACAGTGCATAGAGTCCTGGAATGGATAGGCCTGGAATCAGGAAGACTCATCTATGTGAAATCTTGCCTCAGACATTTACTAGCTTTGTGACCCTGGGAAAAACTCACTTTATCCTGTTTGCTTCAGTTTCTTCATCTATAAAATGAATTGGAGAAGGAAATAGCAAACTAGAAAATAGCAAATCTTTACCAAGAAAACACCAAATAGGGTCACAAAAAGTCAGACAAAACTAAATTGACTGAATAGCAACAATTCTTTACTAATCAGCCAAGTTTTACTCCAACTTTTTTTTTTTAAACTTTTTCAGTTGTGGAGCACTTCAGAGTGGCCAAGAACTTTTCTGCAACTGCAAAAGAAATTTTATCAGAATTATGGGAAGACAGCCTATTTTAGATGAGGCAACAGTGAAATGGTTCACTGTATAAATGAATGAACAAATAAATAAAGGAATGAATAAACAAACAAATAAATAAATATCATACATCATTAATTGATTGATTGAGTTTAGACCTGGAATTTTATTGGTATAGGAGGTTCTAGAACGGAAAATCTCTTCCTAGATGTAAATCTGTAGGTTATTTGTAATATATAAACAGTTGCCTGGGGACATAGAGAGATTGTGATTCCCCCAATACTACAAAGCCACAGTTGATCAAAGACAGGGCATGTACTCAGGCTATTCTGATACAGTTCTGGCCTTCTATCTTTATACTATACATACAAGTATTATATAGTACTATATATACAAGTACTATGTAAACTTTGTTTTATTATATTAAATATTATCATATTATAGCTATAACTACCAAAGAGACCTATCTTAAGAATATTTGGAGACCTCTCAGTGATCACTTTGGGAATATTTTTTCTTATCTGTTTAGTTCAATTCAATTCAACAAATAAGCACCTACTACACGCAAAGCATAGTCTTAGATGTTGAGGATTAAAACAAGTATTTTGCTCTCTTTAATAACAGGTAACATAGCTCACATTCATAATAGAACTTTAAGGTTTATAAAAATGCTTTACATATGCTACTTTATTTAGTCCTCAAGATAACCCTGGAAGTTAAATTATTACATTATCCTTACTTTGCAGATGAGGAAATTAAGGCAGACAACACAGCTAATAAGTATCTGAGTCAGGATTTGAATTCAGGTCTTAAAGATTCCAAGTCAAGAACTCAATCCACTGTGCCACTTAGTGGCCTCAAGGAGTTTATATTTTATTGAGGATATTAAATGGTTTAATTATGTTAAAACAAAATATTTTGAGAGGGAGAGAGCTTCAATAACCAAGTAGAGTCAGCAAAGATCCACATAAAAGCTGACATCTGAGCTAGATCTTTAAGTAAGCTGAGCATTCAAAGGAAGCACATTCTAGCCATAGAGAATTTTGTATAAAAAGTCAGAGGCAGGAAAAGGAATGCTGAATAGAGAATAACTAATAAGCCAGATTGGCTGCAAAGAAGGATGCATGAAGTGGAAAAATATGAAGTAAATTTGGAAAATGAATCTTGGGCCAGAATGTAGAGACAAAAATGAGTGATCAATAATTTTTAAGAAGGAAAGAAGGCTTTAGGAAGTTTATTTAATTAAATAATGAAAACAGGTAGTTGAATGAAGAGATGATTTCAATAATCCATATGAGAAGTGAAGAGGGCTTGAACTAATAAGAGACATGCCAATGGAAAAGGGAGAAAGACATTTCAGGTGGAGTGGAGGTAAAATTAATAAGATTTCCCAAATGTTTAGAGCTAGAGGAAAGAGCAAGAAATGACTCAGGAATGAGTTCCAATTTATGAGCCTGGATAATTTCAATTTGAGATTCCTAGGAGACATCAAATCTAATAGCAGGAGGAAATGGCCAGTGTTCAGAAGACCCAATACCTGAAATCAGGAAGCAGCTTCAGTCTAGATATATTGATTTAGTGGAAGTTCAGATGCCAGTTTTTATGTAGATCATTATTGATTCTCCATAATTTTTGGAATTTTTACCCACAGTTAACATAACTGTGTACATATTGTATTCCCCAATGGAATGGAAGCTCTCTGAGGCCAATAGATGGCAGAGTGGATTGAGTGCTTGACTTGGAGTCATTAAGAGCCAATTAAAATCCTGACTCAGATCCTTATTAGCTATGTGACTATGAAAGAAAGGTAGGAGAAAAAAAGGCTCCTAGCATAGAGTCTTGGTTAAGGGGGAAAGATGGAAAGTGTCAAAAACTGTAGAAAGTTGTTAGCACAACAACTAGGAAAGGGCTTTCATATTTAGGAGATCATTGTTCACCTTAAAGTTTTAATTAGATGATGGAATTGATGGAGGTACTTAATGGTATTGGGAGTAATTATGTTAGCAACAACTGGAAGACAATGAGACCTGTTGCTCTAGATAAACACATTTTAGCCAATGAATACATTATCCATCCATATAGGAAGATGACCAAGAATTCACAGAAAGGACCTTTGTTGTTTTTTTTTTTTTTTTAATAAAGCTTTTTATTTGCAAAGCATATGAGTGACCTTTCAACATTGACCTTTGCAAAAAAACTTTTTTTCCCCAAGCTTTTCCTTTCCCTCCCCCCGCCCCCCACCCCTAGATGACAGGTAATCTAATACATGCTAGGTAGGATAAATTATATGACAAGTACAATACATGTATACATATCTATACAGTTATCTTACTGCACAAGAAACATCAGATCTAGAAAGAGAAGAAGAAAAAAAACAACCTAAGAAGGAAAACAGAATGCATGGAAATATTCACAGAAAGCGTTAAAATGCTGTGTTGTGGTTCACTCTCAGTTCCCACAGGCCTCTCTCTGGATGTATATGACTATCTTCATCGCAGCACAACTGGTTTGAATCACATCATTGTTGAAGAGAACCATGTCCATCAAAATTGATCATCGTATAGTCTTGTTGCTGTGTATAATGTTCTCCTGGTTCTGCTGATTTCACTCAGCATCAGTTCATGCAAGTCTCTCCAATCCTCTCTGAAATCCTCCTGTTGGTCATTTCTTACAGAACAATAATATTCCATAACATTCATATACCATAATTTATTCAGCCATTCTCCAATTGATGGGCATCTTTTCAATTTCCAGTTTCTTGCCACTACAAAAAGGGCTGCCACAAACATTTTTGCACATGTGGGTCCCTTTCCCTCCTTAAAAATCTCTTTGGGATATAGGCCCAGTAGAAACACTGCTGGGTCAAAGGGTATGCACTGTTTGATAACTCTTTGAGCATAGCTCCAAATTGCTCTCCAGAATGGTTGGATCCGTTCACAGTTCCACCAACAATGTATCCGTGTCCCAGTTTTCCCACATCCCCTCCAACATTCATCATTATCTTTTCCTGTCATTTTAGCCAATCTGACAGGTGTGTAGTGGCATCTCAGAGTTGTCTTAATTTGCATTTCTCTGATCAATAGTGACTTGGAGCACCTTTTCATGTGACCGGAAATAGTTTCAATTTCTTCTTCTGAAAATTGTCTGTTCATATCTTTTGACCATTTGTCAATTGGAGAATGGCTTGAATTCTTATATATTTGAGTCAATTCTCTATATATTTTAGAAATGAGGCCTTTATCAGAACCTTTGGATGTAAAAATATTTTCCCAGTTTACTGCTACCCTTCTAATCTTGTCTGCATTCATTTTGTTTGTACATAAACTTTTCAACTTAATATAGTCAAACTTATCTATTTTGTGATTAATGATGACCTCTAGTTCTTCTTTGGTCACAAATTCCTTCCCCCTCCACAGGTCTGAGAGGTAAACCATCCTACATTGTTCTAATTTGTTTATAATATCATTCTTTATGCCTAGATCATGAATCCATTTTGACCTTATCTTGGTATATGGTGTTAGGTGTGGGTCAATGCCTAATTTCTTCCAGACTAGTTTCCAATTATCCCAGCAGTTTTTGTCAAATAGTGAGTTTTTATCCCAAAAACTGGGGTCTTTGGGTTTATCGAACACTAGATTACAATTGTCATTGAATATTTTGTTCTGTGAACCTAACCTATTCCACTGATCCACTACTCTATTTCTTATCCAGTACCAAATGGTTTTGGTGACCACTGCTTTATAATATAGTTTTAGGTCTGGTGCAGCTAGGCCACCCTCATTTGCATTTTTTTTTCATTAATTCCCTTGAAATTCTTGACCTTTTGTTTTTCCAGATGAATTTTGTCGTTATTTTTTCTAGTTCACTTAAATAATCTCTTGGGAGTTTGATTGGTATAGCACTAAATAGATAGATTAGTTTAGGTAGTATTGCCATCTTTATTATATTCGCTCGACCTATCCAAGAGCACTTGATGTTTTTCCAATTGTTTAGATCTGACTTTATTTGTGTGGAGAGTGTTTTGTAGTTTTGCTCATATAGATCCTGACAGAAAGGACCTTTGAATGAATAGGAAGCTGGCGCCTGTGCAATAACAACAAAAACTAACCCTTGGGTGAATTTATGACAAGGAGGGGTTCATTATAATAGCATTACTTTTAATTAACACCCTCTAAGTGGACTTTTCTGTATGCATTATGGGTAGGAGCATATGCAGCTCCCTCTTTGGCTTCATAAGAGGGTGATTAAGATCTGGATCAGGCCCAGGATATTTGTTAGCATTGTCTGCTCTTTATTCATGCTTCACTCCAGTGAGGAGTTTATTCCCTTAAGGAATATAATCTGTTGGGTATGTCATCCCAGGAAATGTCTTTGCTTGGGTGGGAGACCATCTGAGCCTGAATTCTTTCAGAGACTATACCGAGACACGTGTTATCCCAATAGGATCAGAAATAAGATTGCAAGGGGGTGAATGAAAGTGGAAGAAGCTGAAGCAACAAACATGGAGAAAAGATGAAAGATGAAGATTTTTTTAGAAAAGAAGGAGGCTGGTAGCTGTTTGTAGGTAGCTCCAATTTAAAAAAAATTTTATTAAAACTTTTTATTTGCAAAACATATGCATGGGTAATTCTTCAACATTGACCCTTACAAAGCTTTCTGTTACAAATTTCTCCCCCCCCCACTCCCCAACCCTCCCCTAGATGGCAGGAAATCCACTACATGTTAATTATGTTAAAATACTTGATAAATCAAATATATGTATATATATATTTCCACACTTATTGTTGTGCAAGAAAAATCGTATCTACAAGAAAAAAAATCAGAGAAAGGAAACACAATGCAAGCAAACATCAATAGAGAGCATGAAAATGTTATGTTGTGGTCCACATTTCATATCCCTCTCTCTGGGTGTATATGGTTTTCTTCACTGAACAATTGGAACTACTTTGAAACATTTCATTGTTGAACAGAGCCATGTCCATCAGAATTGATCATTATATAGTCTTATTCTTGCCGTGTATCTCCTGGTTCTGCTCATTTCACTCAGCATCAGTTCATGCAAGTCTCTCCAGGCCTCTCTGAAATCGTCCAGCTGGAAATTTCTTACAGAACAATAATATTCCATAACATTCATATACCGTAATTTGTTCAGCCATTCTCCAATTGATGGGCATCCATTCAGTTTCCAGTTTCTAGGCACTACAAAAAGGGCTGCCACATACATTCTTGTGGGGCCCTCTCCTTCCTTTAAGATCTCTTTGGGATATAAGCCCAATAGAAACACTGCTGGGTCAAAGGGTATGCACAGTTTGATAACTTTTTGGGTAGCTCCAACTTTCTAAGCAAACAATATCTTTACTAAGAACAGAGCAGGGGTTAAGTTGAGGGACTTAACAAAATAAGTGAAGATTTGGAAAAGCTGTGTTTGATATTCAATCCATTATAGAAGAAGAAAAGATCACCATGAAGCAGTGTGTATCCAATTAGGGTTACATAAAATAAATTTGTATTTTACATAAATTTGTCATTCAGCATTATGCATGATCTTTTAGTAGCATTCAAAAGTATTAGAGAAAACAGGAAGTAGGAAAGTGGGGGGAAGCAGGGCTTATCAAGACAAAAGCATCAATAGGGCAAGGGGAAAGGGATTCATGGCTACAGGACAATGCATAGTAAAATCAACTACATATTCAGGAATATGAAAGGAATAATGTCAAGCCAAATTAAGGGTGATGGACTGGAACAACAAGGAAGATGGAGAGAATGAAAGTCAAAGTGAAGACAAATAATATGTTTGCAAGAAAGAGAAAAGACAGGGATGGCTGGCTGGCTGGATGAATGGGTAAATGAATTGAATGAATGAATGAAAAAGGAGTTTTTAGGTGATTACTATGTACCAGGCACTATGCTAAGCACTGAGGATACAAATTAAAAAAGCAGGATACTTCTTGCCCTCAAGGAGGTTCTACTCTAATGGAGAAAAATAGGAAATCAAGATGAGAGAAGAGGTTTTCAGAATTATGGATCATGATTATGAAACATAGTGAGATATAAGACCATCTCCATGGATGACTGAGATGAAATGAAGCTAGAGACCATGGGAATTGAGGAAATTAATGAATGTATAGAACAAAGTATTTGAGTGGACATCAGGGTTTGGGATGAATAGGAAGATTATGGACATGATATTCCTCTCCATGAAGAAGGAAAGTATAGACTCAGAGGCCAGTAAAGGCTATTACACAGCATGATATATTCATATACAAATATAAGTAGATGGAATGAATGTTAAAATAATTGCTAGAAAGCAGTGGCAAGAGAGAGAAAGAGGGTCTGGAAAGGGCAATGAGAAGCAAGGGATACTTCTATTTTTTTCTGACTCAGTATTATAGATGGGAAGAGACAGAGAATTGTGGGACACTGAAGAGAGTAGTCCTGTATACACTACCTTCTAAAGGAAGCTAGTTCCTGTGAGTCCCTCTTTTTTCCCCATCAAGAGATGAAAATGCTAAGAAAGATGAAGAGAATAAAAGGGAATTTGTTAATATAAAATGGAGCATTCCAGAGGGCACAAGGGCACACCAAGGCAGAAGAGAATAGGGATGGGGCCTACATGATGAGGTTAATTCTTTAGGTACAAAAAAGCAAGCAAACAAAGCATGATGTTTATGATTCCCAGTTGCATGCCGTAACCCCTGAGATTTCCTCATAGGATTAAAGATTTGCTAAAATCATTGTGTTCCTTTTTTATATTCAGTAGGGACTTTTCTTTCATTCAAAATATTTGGTTAATGGCCATTCAAACTTTTTCTGGAAACAGATTTTGCTCATATGTGGAGCCTGATTGACTATTCATTGCTTTTCCCATATTTTCCCCCCAATCAGTGTCCTGACTTCTACCAATTTTGTACCCCACATCCCTTCACTGCCAGAGTGAAATCCCCACCAAGTCCCTGGTCAAGGAGGAACCACTGTCTGCCAGAGGGGTAACTGTGAATCAATGTGGACAAATAGGAACTCCCTGTCAGACAATGGAACAGCTGGGGAACCCATCCCTGCCCCCATCCATCACCAGATAAAGCTAAGCTGAATCAAGAGCCCCACCCATTCTTGCTTGTTGTCTCAGAAAGTAGGAGCTGCTCCTGCCCTTTCAGCTGAGAGGCCCCAGGGATTCCCCCACCCGCCTGTGTCTGTCAGATGTGCTGATGGGCATGAATGGTGGGGTGCGGGGGAGTCCCCTGCCTGCTTGCACCTGTCAACACAGCTGATGGGCATGAAAAGGTGGGGGAGTCTTTTCTGCCCACTCTGTCAACCCAGCTGACAGACAAGTGTGAGTGGGTAGGGCTCTTGGCCTCTCGGTAGTCAGATAGGGGAGTTGTTGTTTGACTGGGGAATGGATGGGGGTTTCCGCTTGCTTGGCAGACAGAGGGTCTGTAAGCTCCAGAGGCAGAATGGTCCATACAGCGGATTGCTCCCCAGGGTGGAGAGAAAGGCAGGGCTAATATGTGTGCCCTTGTGAATGTATTTTGATGTGAAGATGTGGCCCCATATCCAAACCGTGTGTTGACTCACTGAGCCATAACGTGTGTGTCGAGTATGTTGGGGGAGGACTAACATTTTGGACCAAAAATAAAGAGTCAGCTACTAATGGTTCTGTCATCTAGATGTGCTTTCAGACAGTGTGAGAGAGAGGTAGTAGAGGGAATATTGGCTAATTTTGAGCCATATATTTATGTGAGAAGAGTTTGACATGCTTTTCTTCCTCCTACTCATCAGAATTAGTAAGCTTTTTTCCTTAGGTCTTGCAAGAATAAATTATGGACACCTCATAAATCCTTCAGATGGTGGTTTTAAAATGACTTCAGCTAGGCTAGAGTTGAAAAAATACATTTTTTAAAGGAGAAATGAGATCTTGAAGTAGTTCTAATGAAGGAAAAAAAGGATCTTGGCAAGAAATACCATGGTCCTAGCACATAGTATTACTCAATAAATGTGTTGCTTTGATATGGTTTGTTAAAATATGGTATAACATCTATATTCAATTTAATTAGACTGAGAATGCATTTATTAAGTACCTACTATATGCAACTAATTAAATTGAACACTGGAGATACAAAAATAAGAATGGAACTGTTCCTACCCACAAGGAGCTTACATTCTACAGGGAGGAAACATCATTTCTACAGATAAGTAAAATCAAAGTATATGCAAATATATTTACATAGTGTGGGGACCTCAAAGGTGAGAACTCTAGTAATTTGAGGAATCAGGAAAATCCTTGCATAGAAGATGACACCTGTGTTGAGCCATAGAGGTTAAAAAAGGGGGGAGGGGATATTCTGTCATGAGGAAAGCCTGCGTAAAGAGATGGAGTGTAATGTATAGGGAACAGACAAGGAGATCAGTTTGGATTGTAGAGCTTGTGAAAGGGAATACTGTAGAATTGGTCTAAAAATTAAATTGAAACCAGATTCCAAGAAACCATATTATAGGTGAAAATGTGATAATTCAATTCAACATTTATTAAGTATCTAGTGGATGCAAGACACTGTGTGGTGCTTCAAGTGTTAAAGAGCCTTTGACAAAGTCTAAGCAAGTTGAACCAACAATTATCTAAATCTTAATGATACTGTTGGTATTGGTACAATGAAACTTCCAAGCTGACATATTATTCCATAAGGCTAAGTTTCTACAGTGGATAAATATTTAGAACCAGAAGGAACCATAGACAGAATGTCAATTAAAACCCACATTTATGACAGAACTAATTTCCTTCAGTAGATTGATACTATTTGACTTGGTCAAGTTACTTTCTCAGCAAACTGAATATGTTGCAGCAAGAGATTGTATTTATTGTTGAAGTAACTTAAATACCAGTTGTGAAGTAGAAAGTGAATTTAGCTTTTTTCCCATTTAGGGAGTACAGCCCCAAATTGCACTATTTGCTCAGATTTCTTCTTCTTTCTTCTTTGAAGGCCAGTTTTGATGAAAAAGAAAAGTTCTTTGGAAATGTTATCTGTCCTCCAAGTGTCCTGGTCATGGTCCACTAGAGAAGGGCAATGAAAATTATCAGAGGAAGCAAATACTCTGGGTGATAAATGTGATTGCCTCATCTCTGGGATATAAGACAATCTAGAGTGTGGTCAATCAACTGAGTCTAAAATCAATCTATAATTCAATGGTTACATCACTTTTCATCAGAGTTATGTTGAAAACTTGACCAGGAAACACCAAGAGACAATTCTCAATTTGTTGAACAGTAAAGACCTTTACTTGAATTGTATAATTTTTAAAAGTGTTACTCCTAAAACAATTCTGCAGCAGCTCATGTTGTCTTCATGATGTCTTAATTTTTTTTTAAATTTTAATTATCTATCAGAGAACAGGATCTTTGTGACACATCTTTCAGTTTATTTTCTCTTTGCAAGACTCAAAGTGCTCTTTCTGCCTCAGTAACAGATTTCTGTCAGTCCTAGATAGTTACATTATTGAGTATTTTATCACATATGACAATTTCTCATCAGCAATTTTGTAACTATTGAATTGAAGAAGCCCTATTTCCATGAGGCCAGTTGTGAAGGGACATGACTTGGAACTCATCTATTTTCTTATTTATGATGACTTTAAATATCATACTGGTCTCAATATGGTTTGAAATCCAAAAATTAGATCTCATTGAAAGAAATTAGACATGTATGTGTACACAGGAAAATAACATCCTACCAATTAGATTGAGTTGGTTTAAAGAAAAGGTGTATCTGATATGCACACCAAAAGTATTTTGGCAGTTTGTAATAATGAAAAGTTCAACCACTTTGTTGCTTTACTTTATTGATAGTCTTCTGTTTCTTTGATACATTTGATACTTTCCATATTCAACTTTTGATCCAAATACAGTGTCCAGAGCAAGAAAAGTGATGGTTATTCTGTATTAAACCCCAAAATATCTTGCTTACTTTTGATTGTCATATCTTAAGAGTGATATCAACCAATTTGAAAGACAGCATGTGTACCGACTAAAGAATCAAAGTTATAATTATGGAGGAGAAGTTAAATTTGGAGGAAGATCTTGTTCAAGTGTCATCTCTGGTACATTTTGACTGTGTATCTTTTCAATGTCCCCAGGTAATTCTCTAACATTGTAAGTAATAGAATAAATATGGATTTATGTTGGTAGAATGAATTTCTTCACTAGGAGTTCTAATGAACTCAAATTCCCTGTTCCTTCCCTTGCTTCCCAAGAAAAAGAAAAGACAAATTTATTTTAAAGGAAGTACAGGATATGCAAAGTATATTACATGAGAAATAGTAAAAGGCATTGGTATTTAGCCTGTTAAAAGGCAAAATGTGGGGACAGGATGGTAGCTAAACATGAGGAATTACACTGTCTTCATGCTTTTAAAGAGTTGTCAATGTGTGAAAGAGTTATTTTGAATAATTCCAAATAGCAGACCCAGGACCAAGGAGATTAAAAAAAAAGTCCCCATCAGTAATGGGAAGACAGATTTTGTTCAACAAGATAAATTTTCTCACCATAGAACTGTCCAATAAGGGAGTGAGGAAACTACTTTCAAGGTAGTGACCACTCTGTCATCAGAGGTTTTTGAGCAAAAGTTGTATGAGCCTGTGGGATGTAGTGGAGAAGATTCCTGTGTTTGGTAGGAAGTTGAACTAAATGATCACTTACGTTGTTTGCTAGAATTTTGTAACACTCAGATACTAGAATTCAACTATAGTCAAAACAGATAGAATAGTTATCTCTTCATTACAAAATTCATTTTTCTACTTGGTGTAAAAAGTGAATAATTTTCTAAAATTACTTAATGAAATAAATATACACATTTTCCCTCATTTAAGTGCCAAGGTGATCCCAATGAAATAAAATCTTTAGCAGACAGGTCTGCTTAAAACTCTAACGAAGGAGAATTCAACTCATACATAATTAATTAATAATTACTATCTCAGCATTGAAAATTAGTGTCTCCTTTGGACAAGGTGAAAAGTGTGAGATTTTTTTTCCTTTGTTTTTGTTGTTGTTGCCACCATTGTTCTTTGAGTCAAAATAGTCTCCTATTTGAACTTTCTGCTTTATCTTTCCTGCAGCTCATCCACCCTCTACACAATCATTAAAATGTTATAAATGAAGAATAAGATTGACCATGTCCCCCCTCTGGTCTAAAAGCTCCAGTGACTCCCTATTACATCTAGGATGAAATGCAAATTAATTTTGTTGGCATATGAAGTATTAGCAGTCTGATTTGGTTATAACTTTCTATGGTTATTATAAATTTTGTCACTTGATTCATTTTTTAAAAATTAATTCATTAACATACTCTAAATTCCTGACAAACTGGTTTACTTGTTAGGCTTCATATAAACATCCTATTTTCTAACTTTCTCTTTATTCCTTATCCTACCTTTATCTGACTGCTTTTCTTTCTTTCTAGGATATGAGAAAGAAAACAACATAGAGCTGGGTGAGGGAAGGAGATGGAGACATATTCTACCACATATTCTAATGAATAAAAGAATCTATTGGCCCCAAACTACTACTCTCTTGATTACAATTCTTTTAAGCCAAATGGCTCATATAGCTATTCTTTTTTTAACTTTTTTTTGGAGTATAAAAATAAGACAAAATTCTTTTGTTAAGTGAGAAAAATGTTATCTTATTTCCAGAACTTTACCTTAGTCACTCAGTTGCTGTGTCTAAGTCATTTGATTCAAAAGAATAAAAGAATTATTCCTCTTTCAGAATCTTGCTAGCAAGACTATAGTTGCTCTTTTCCTTATTTGGTAGACACTTTTTTTTTTTTTTGTCAATTGAGATACACAATTTCTTCAAAATAGTAAGAAACTATATTATCACTCTCTTTCATTTCCTACTCTATGAAATAATGACTGTCTGTGATTCCTCCTACCAAACAAAATCCTTATCCAGTAACCAATCTTCTCACATAGAGATTTTCTGAATTTGCTGAAAGTGGTCCTTGGGCAAGAAAAGGAATTTTTTGCCAAAAGCATATTCAAAGCCCCTCCAATTTAGAAGGACTTGCCAAAGCTTACATTTATTGGTATGACTTTGAAGACCCCTGGGTCATCTCTGAGAGACAAGGAAAAACAATAGTAATAATAATAATGATATTTTGTATTTATACTCCCCTTAACATACATTCTATTATTTGATCCTAAACCTTAAGCAGAACAAGTAAATTATGATTTTTTTTTTACAGATTAAAACAAACCAAAAATCAAAATCAAAAAAACCTTTAGGTTCAGATGATCAAAGTCCTTTTCCTAAATCTGCATGCATGGCTAGTTGGAGTCAGAGAAGAAAGTAGAACTCAGGTCTTTTGATTATTATTCTAAACCTTTATTTACTAAGCCAATCAGCCCTTTCAAAGACATTTTCTCAAAGCCCTTTACTAGACACTATGGGAAATACAAAAGATACATACATATGATTCATTTCTTACTTTGGAGGTGTTTATATTCCTTAGGGAAACAGCCTCATGTGTACATATGTAACACCAACTTTAACTTCTAAAGGAACACTAAATAGGGATTAGTAGTTCTTTATCAACTATTTCAATGGATAATGACTAAATATACAAAGTGTACCTATGATCATTGAATCAGTGAGTTTGAGCTAGAAGGGACCTCAGCAGTCATTTAGTCAAATACCTTCAAAAATAGGGAACCTGAGGTAAGTTATTATGAATAGAAAAAACCAGATCATAACCTGGTCACTATAATTTGTCCAGGCATAGTGATACCTCAGTGAAGGAATACCAATAAGTATCTAGAATCATTTCTGTGCTGTTCCACTTATTCAGCTAAACAAAGTAAAAATGGGTCTTGCTCAGGATATTTTTATTCATTCAATAAATATTTGTTGCTAGGGCCCTCTCAAAGTACTTTCTATCTATTTTGTGAATTTTTTTGTTAATTCACTTTATATTTGTTCTATATGCATTTTAAAAATATCCTTGTTGTCTCTCCAAATAGAATATAAGTTCCTTAAGGGTATGCATTGTTACTTTGAAATTATATTATTAGGGACTGGCATAGTGTCCCCTAGATGCTTGATGGATGATTCTGTTTGGCCCAGTACTAAACACCATGGGGAATACAAAAGAAGCACATTTCTTACTTTTTAGGAATTTATATTCTTTAGGGGGGAGGGAACTTCATATGTGAGTTTATCATTGACCTTAATTTTTAAAGGGAAACTAAATAAGGATAAACAACTCTTTATCATCAACTCTCTCAAAGGAAATTGGATTGGGACGGTTCTTTTGAAAAATGATCAACACTTACTCAAATGTGAGGAAACTAACAATATTGCTTCAAAAATCTCTTCATGAACCATCTCTTTAAGAGAAAAAATATACCCCTTGAAAGCTCTAGAAGACTGAAAGGTTTGATCTTCCATTCCCTTTTAATCCTTTTCTTTTCATTCTGTGATATGATAAGATGAAGCCTCTCAAAAGAATATATGTTTAAGAAAATAATGTGATGGAAGAGGGACTGTACCTGTAATTTAAATGATGTAGAAAAGTCTCACTTTCAATCAAGTCAGCACTTTTTCTGCAATTTGTAATCTTAGGAAAGTTGTTGATAGGATCATTCATGAGAGTAATGATTTATACAAAGTCACACAGTTTAATATGTCAGAGATGGGATTTAAACCCAAGTTTTCCTGATTTTGGAAGTCTTTCTCTATCAACTATGTTATGCCATGCCAGTTCTGAAGACATTATAAAATTATAATCATATATATGTTTTGTATACTCTTTTTTTAAAAAAAATCTCATTTTTTTAGATATAATTCTTAATGACTACAGTACTTTTAAAAAGCATTGTGGTTTGATTTTGAACTCTGGTAACTCCAAAATATTTTTATATTCACCAATCCAAATACCTCAAATCATAGTTGGCATATTGAAGTAGTACAAAATGCCATAAAACTAGGAATCTGAAGACATGGATTTTTCTTCTATCTTTTAGTCCAACCATTCATGACCCCATTTGGGCTTTCTTGGCAAAGATCCTGAAATGGTTTGTCATTTCTTTCCCCAGCTCATTTTAGAGATGACTTAATTGAGGCAAACAGGAGCAAGTGACTTTCTCAGGGTTCTACAGCCATTAAGTGTCTGAGGCTGGATATAAATTCAGGGAAATGAGACTTCCTGACTTGAGGCTCCTCACTTTCTTCACTCTGCCACCAGATTTTTCACTGACTCAAATTGCAATGTTGGGCAAGTTTTTCATCTTTGGCATCCTCAGCTTCCTTATCTGTATGAAGGAGATAGCCAACTAATTTCCAAGATTCCTTGTATTTCTAATCTTCTCTTGGGCTATGTCCAAATGTTGGTTGTCTGGTATTTCATTGAAGAAAATAGTTCTCTGAAAGTGTAATGTAAAAAAGAGAATTCAGGGAAGTTGTCCACATAGCCTACATGTCCCATTTTTAAATGAAACAAAAATATCTAAAGAATTCACAACTTGAGACTTGGAATTATTTATCCTTTTTGAAATTTTTTGCCATCATTCTTTACTCTTTTTACTTGGTCCAATCTTTGATCTCTACAATGCAGATCATTTTTATAGACAGTCTTTGCAAGATTGATTTATTAAATGAATGTCATCGTGATAAAGAGATTGAAGTTAATTAAATCTGTAGGGAAATTGTATAAGCAATGTAGAAATAAACTAATCATGATTTTGAGAGCTACAGCTGCTGTACATTTGTATAATCATAAAGCTGAAGAGTGATTAATTTATAAGCAAACTGGTCACTAACGTAATCCTGTCTAGAGCTATAAGAAAGCCAATTTACATTAAAATTTTTGGGGGGTTCTCACTTTCAAACGTTTATTTTGAAGGGGGAAAATAGCATGATGGTAAAAGTTATTCACACATGAGTGTATTATATATTATGTTTCATTAATATGAAATCATGAATAATATTGATCTTCACTTTTATAGCCCTGCATTTATTTCCTTTTAAACGCTGTAGTCAGTATCAGTGTGGTAAATTAGGAGCATCTGAAATCAGGCTTTTGGGAGAGAACTGAATTTGAATACTGCCTTTGATATGTATGTGATACTGGGCAAGTCACTTCGGTAAGCCTCAGTCTCCTTATCTGTAAAATGAGTCTAAGAAGTACCTACCTCATGGGAGTCACATGATATAGTTAATAGATCTCAAAATTAGTAAGACATGGATTCAGGTCTCACTTCTCAGGAGTACTGGCTCTATGATCCTGAACAAGTCAGTTAACATTGATGTGCCTCAGGCATCTCCTTAAGATTCTTACATTACAGACCTGCTCTGAATTAGGGAATTTTCTCAGTGGAAGTTTCCCACATCAATGAAAACATAGGTCTGACCAAAAAAAAAAAAAAAAATCTCACAAGATTTTTGTGAAGACAGAATGAGGAACAATATGTAAGACACTTTGTAATTCTTATAGTGATAAATAAACGTCAACTATTATTATCATGTTTAATTCCAGTTGATTTTATTATAAGGTGGGAAGGCTGGAAATAATTTATTGTACTGTGTATTACTCTTCTCCTAGTATATTAAAGAGAACTATGGTTGGATGGCATCCAAACCACACAGGATGTTATGAGGATAAAATGAAGTAATATTTTCAGTCACAAATTTCAACTAATGGGGAGTAGCTAGGCCAGTCTAAAATAATGAAATGCCTGAATTATAAAATATTTTACAAGAAATACTTTTATTAGTTTTAAGTACATATAGTAATGCCAAGGCAGCTAATAAAGTTTTACCAAATTGAGACAGAGAGGTTGGGCAAAATGAATGTTTTGATTATTATTTCAACCTTTCCTCTTTAAAAAATATGTCTTTCTAAAGTGTTTGAAAGTACTTTATGTGTCATACTTGTTAGAGTTGAAAGACATTTCTATTGAAATCTGGTCTCCTCCCTTCAGATAATAGGGTTTTTATACCCATTTTATAAATGAATTACTTGAAGGCTATGGAGACTAAGTAGTTGCCCCCAGACTAATGAGGGGTAGACCCTTGGCTTTCTGTTTTTAATGCAATAATCTTTCCACTATGTCACATTTCCTCTTGAAAATTTCCAGTTGAGATTAATATACATTTTTCCAGAGATAATTCAAAGATATACTTTAGCTTTGAACTAATAGGGGCTAAGTAATGAAGTTTCACTATTGTAAGTTCTGTCATTAAGTTAAACCAAAAGTTACAAGATGAGCTCCTAGGAAATGAATTAACTTACCATAGTCATTTGGCCTCCACTTATGGTAGGTGCTACCTGATAAATGGTAATGACTTTAGGCTAGAATAGATTCCATGCTTGGGTATTCTTTCAACATGGAAAGTTAAGGAGAGTAGGCATATTATATTTAATTAATATTTTGTATTTTTCATAAACAAATAGATATAACACTTTAATTGAACAAACATTAATTTATCCTTGCAAGGGGCATGCACATTAGAAAACATAAAAAAAAACCTAGGTACAATTTAAGTGGTCTGATTGCTAAAATAAACTGTTTCATTAAATCTGTTAATGAAAACTTTTGCCTCCTTATATTATTCCCCTTCACAAGACAAGTGGTCTTCTGCCTTATTCATAGCTCTGTCTTATTCTTGGTGCAAATACAACTTTTGATCTTTTAAGAACTATCATTACTCATCTTGCTTCTGGGTTGCCATCTCACCAGCTGAAACTTAAGCCCAAACTGTAAGACATTTTTTTCTTCTTCCCACATATAGCACAATTATTTTGTTAATATAAGTTTCTATGGTTTCTTAAAGGAAGTAATGTCTTCTTTGCCCTACTCCAAAATGTTGCAAATCCTTTAAAATAAAACAGAATATAATTTAAGTAAACAAATTTGTATAGGTTTCATTACTATCACAATATTTGGTAAAGGAGTTTAAGTTCTATTAATTTAATTCTATATAGACATAGATGATTTTAATTTTCTGTATTTTGATCCATTGAAAAAATTCAATCCTCTTTTTTTAAGAAAGAAATTTCTTTGTTATAGGATCAAACATTTATTAAATGTTATATTAAATGTTAACAACAACTGACCTTTCAACAGTCCTACAAAATAAATACTATAGGTTGCATCACTTCCATTTTGTAGATGAAGAAACTGAAGTTAAGAAGGCTAAGTAATTTGTTCAGGTATATACAGCTAATTAGAACAATCTTTCAATCTTTCCAGTGCTTACTCTAGAAACAGTAATCAAATGAACATAATTATTCTTTGAAGGAAAGAATAAAGAAATTGCTCTGTACTCCTCGACTATTTTTGTGCCTCTCTATCAAAACACTCCTCTCTATATATCTTTCCTATATCTATATATCTTTTATATCTGTTCTCTTCCCTACAAAAATGTTAGTAAAAGCTTTGTTTTGTGTATTTATATCATCAGTGTTTAACACAATGCCTGACACATAGGAAGTACTTAATAAATATTTTTTCTAAATTAATTTTGCATTGTATTTTAATTTTGATGTTACTAACAATAATTTTTTAAAAAGATGATCACTTGAATGTGGTAATTGGACCTTCCAATCACTGGAATATCATTCTGAATTTTAATGTTCTCTCCATTTTCTATAATTCTTTTGACTACTTTGTATACCACATCCCCAGTATTTCCTACATAAGTATTTCTAGTTAGTAGAATAGACATAGCAACCTATCCCCACAACTTTGTTAGGTTTAATAAATAACAGAATGTTTCATGCTATCCATTTGCTGATAGTTTTTTATTATTGTGAATATTAGTATCAATAATTTGCACAGTAGTAGTGAAGCAAATGCTCCAAAAATATGTCAGATTTATTGCAAATAACCTAATTTGTTGGAAATCAAGTTTTCCCAAAGTTTATAATTTGAGTTTATGTAATACTCATTCTTTTTTCTTTTATACAGAAAAATGTGTCATGTGACTCTCTTAATTCCCTCTGGTAAGGAATTCTTCTATATATAGAAAAAAATCAATAAAGAATTTTATGGAATCCTGGAACAGAAATGGATATCAACTTTTTATAAGCCATAACTAAAATGTGGCCATAATAAATATTTTACAATACCATTTTAATATCAGGTTATTTTAGAAAGTTATTTGCAAAATTCCTTCACTACTTCATCTGAATTAAATGCATGACACAAGGGAACATATTATATACAAGGTCATTCCAAGGCTTTTGTTAATTATTTTTATTTTTAAATGGAAAATATATATTTGGTCAGCTTTTCACTAAAATGAGGAAAACATCAATAACTACAGCTCAACATTAGGGAAATATTTAAATCAGTAGTCTTGGATTCTATCCTAGAACTCAATTGCCAGGAGTACTCTCGCCTATACAGTTTTAATTAACATCAGTGCCAAATGGAGTATTGATATATAATGCATATTTAACTTCTTTATATTGAATCAGTTACTGGAAATGAGTACAGATTAAAGTTAATTTCAACAATGAAAACTTTGTTGTAGAGTTTCATCTTAGATCCTACAGTATCTTTTTTGGTGTTGCTCTAAAGATGCCAGCCAAAGGTATTTTGCAAAAATATTTTCCTGTAAAAATATTTTGGGGTAGAACTTGACATTTGGACATTGCACTATTTTGCTCTGTACTCTTTAAATGTACTCTTAACATGTCAGATATTTGTACCTGTCTATGGGTTTTACCTCTCTATTGGATTTTTGGCTCCTTGAGAACAAGGATTGTACCTTACAAACTCAGTACAATTCCTGACATCTAAAATAATGTTCAGATAATAGGCACTTAAATTCTTTTTGAATGAGCAAATGAATATAATTAATATTCTTTTGGTCACCTTTTTTGCATTGCTAATGTCTGTGAATATATGTAGAACCTGAAACAGCATTTTGCTGAAAGCATCATTATCTGTAAATCATAACCAACCTTTTCCCATTCTCTATAACTAATGTTCCCTTGATATTTTATTCCATCATTGGCTGTAGGAAATGACATAGTGTGCTTTGATGAAAATCATATTATCCCAGCGCTTTATTTCAGGTATGAATCAAGAATCTATGATTACCCAAGTTAGCCTTATAGAAACCATTCTAAAATTCTTTACTTTTTTTACCCTTTTATAGCATAATAATACCTGCAAGAATTAGGAATCTTTCTTGAGATAACGAATCTGACTCTAGACTATTTGGCATTTTTTTTTGTGTGTTGTACTAAAATTCTTCACACAAGATATGAATTTCTACTTAAATAATTTGTTCACTGCTAAGGTATTAAAAAAATAAGTGCATGTATACCTATATGTGTCACACAATCACACAAATATACACATCCTAGCATTTCCCAGAATAGTAGTATGGCCTTTGGGATAGGTTTATTCTATCTTTGTGTTAATCACTGAATAATATCATCCATATAAAATTTCTTTGCATTTTATTTTTTGTAAATAGAAATTTGTCGGTTTGCAAAGGAGAAAGGAAATAGACTGAATGTAATAATTATTACTACCAGGCACTACAAATTGACTTTGACTTGTCTTTAGCAAAATGTACACATTGAAAAAATGCTAAGTTCACAGATTCAGAATACAATGATATACACTTCTGTGGCCACTATTGAAGCTTATAAGTTTAAGTAGTTCCTACACTACATGATACCAAGTCACAGTAGTGACAGCCATCCAAAGACAGTGAGTATCAAGATGACTTTCTGTGGTGCTGATGTGGCTGTGGTCATCAGGGCCTTAAGAAAAAGAAAAACATTCTAAAGTCCAATGTAACATACTTGAAGAGTCTACCTACCAAGATATATAAATATGAAATAATGTTTACAAAAATAAAGACAAATCTAAATAATTCCAGAAATATTAATTGAAAATAAGTAAACTAGGCCAGTGTAGTAAAAATTACAATAAACAAATTTACTTATATAATGCTGTACCAAACTATCACAGAATTTGTCATATAGACAAGAAAAATCAAGAATCTCAAAGGAAATGAAAAGACAGTGAGAACTAAAAGAATCTAGTAGTACCAGATCTCAAATGATGCCACAATGTATTTATTCTCCAAAAAAGAAAAAAAATTGATAATACTTAAACAATAGAGAGCTTAATTGGGAAAACAGATTAGATACAAAACCTAAGAGGTAAATGAACCTACCTGCCCAGTATTCAATGAACACAAAGATGTCTGTTATTGGGGTAAAGATCCACTTGAAAAAACAAAACAACAACAACAAAAAAAAACTCGATGGGAAAATTAGACACACAGTGTGGCAGAAATTAGAATTAGAATAATAACTCAGTTTTTAGCAAGACAAACTCCAAAAGCATATGTAACCTAGATTTAAAAAAAAATCAGAAATAAACTAGAGAAACAAGGAAGAAATTCTTTATGAGATGATTAGCAAAGGAAGAGTTCATAACTAAACAAAGAAGAGAGGAACACAGAAGATCAAATGTATAATTTTGATTAAACTGTATATTTTTACACAAAGAAATCTGGTAACACTTAAGATTTAAAAGAAAACAATCAACTAAAGAGAAAATATAGTTTCCATTACATTCTTTGATAAAGGTTGCATTTCAAAGATAAATATAAGAAACCAATTCAAATTTATAATAATAGCCAATAGATAAATGGTCTAGAGATAAGAAAAGACAGTTCTTTTTTTTTCCATTTTATTTATGTATTTGTTTGTTTAATGTTTTTCCCCAGTTACATTCAAAACATTTTTTAAAATTTATTTTTAAGATTTTTGAGTTCTAGGTTCTCTCCCTTATCCCCACCCATATGTAAAGTTATGCAAAACATTTCCAGGAAAGTATAGTTGTGAAAGAAAACATAGATCTCTCGCCCTAATGAAAATAAAAATCCTCAAGAAAAATTAAGTTAAAAATAGAGAGACAAATTTAGAATGCTTCAATCTGTATTCAGAGTTGATCAGTTCCTTCTCTAGATAAGGATAGCATTTTTCATTGTTAAATCCTTCAGAGTATTACTGTCATTTATAGCTGATCATCCCAGAATATTGTTATTACTTTGTGTACACTATATTTCACTTTATTCATGGAGGACTTTCCAGGGTTTTTTTCCTTGAGAGCATCCTGCTCATCATTTCCCATAGAACAGTAATATTCCATCAGAGAAACTTGTTTCAATTTTTTTTTTACAATTATTATTGCTAATTGTATTTCCCTCTCTCTCCTTTCATCCTGTCCCTCCTCAAAAGTGATTTGCTACTCATCATTTCCTTTCCCACTATACCCTCTCTTTTATCACACTCCCCTTCCCATATCACATTCCCTTTCTCTTTTCCAGCAAGGTAAAATAGGTTTGTATACCCTTATCGAATATGTATGTTATTTCCTATTTGAGCCAATTCTGATGAAAGCAAGGATCATTCATTCACTCTCTCCTTCCTCTCCTCCACTCCACAGTAAAAGCTTTTTTTCTTGCCTCTTTTTTATGACAGATAATTTGCACTATTCCACTTCTCCCTTTCCCCTTTCAGTACATTCCTCTCTCATCTCTTAATTTCATCATTAAAAAAAGATATTATCCCTTCATATTGAACTCACACCTGTGCCTTCTGTCTATATATACACTCCTAACTTCAATAATAATGAGAACACTCTAATGAGTTACAAATATCATCTTCCCACATAGGAATATAAACAGATAAATCTTCTTAAGTCCTTTATGATAGCACTTTCCTGATTACTTCTGGAGACATGCATCTCCAGAATCCTATATTTGAAAATCAAATTTTCCATTTAGCTCTTGTCTTTTCATCACAAATGCTTGAAAATCTTCTATTTCATTGAATGATCCCCTTTTTTCTATGAAGGATATACTCAGTTTTGCTGGGTAGCCAATTCTTGTTTGCAATCTTAGCTCCACTGCCCTTTAGAATATCATATTTCAAGCCCTCAGATCCTTTAATGTAGAAGCTGATAAATTTTGTGTTATCCTGACTGTAGCTCCACTACACTTGAATTCTTTCTTTCTAGAGGCTTGCAGTATTTTCTCCTTGATATGGGAGTTCTGGAATTTGCCTATAATATTCCTGGAAATTTTCATTTTGGGAGCTCTTTCAGGAGGTGATCATGGATTCTTTAAACTTCTATTTTACCCTCTGGTTCTGAAATATTTGGACATTTTTCCTTGAGAATTTCTTAAAAAATGATATCCAAGCTCTTTTTGTTTTATCATGACTTTGAGGTAGACAAATAATTTTAAAGTTATCTCTCCTGGATCTCTTTTCCAGTTTAGTTGTTTTTCCAATGTGATTTCACATTTTTTCCCTATTTTTTTCTTTTTCTTTTTTTTTTGGTTTTGCTTTATTTTATCTTGATTTCTCATGAAGTCAGTTTTCATTTGCTCAGTTCTATATTTTAAGGAATTATTTTCCTCCGTGAATTTTTTGTACTTCCTTTCCCACTTGGTCAATTTTTGCTTTTTAGGGCATACTTTTCCTCATTTACTTTTTTGTATTTCCTTTTGTACCTCTCTGAATTCATTCCCTAATCTTTCCTCTCTCTCTCACTTGATTTTCAAAGTCTCTTTTGAGTTCTTCCGTGACCAGAGCCCAATTCTCATTTTTCTTGGAGGCTTTGGATGTAGGAGCTTTGACTTTGCTATCTTCTGAGTGTGTTTTGATTCTCCTTGTCACCCTAATAATTTTCAAGGGTCATAAACTTTTCTTTTATTTTCTGTTCATTTTCCTAACCGACTATTCTGCTTTTAACTCTTTGTTGAAATAGGGCTCTGTTTCCAGGGTGGAGGCTGCAGTGATTCAAGGTTTAGGGGGTTTGTGCAGATGTTTTTAGAGATCCTTTTCGGGACTTGACCACAAGCCCTCTTTTCTTCCCTGGAGCTATTAGGTGTGTCTCTGCCCTACTGTAGCTGTAAGACCTAGTGTGCTGATGAGAGAGACTGAGCTGAGACCCCACACCAGCTCCCTTCCCATTGACCTTCTAAGTCTTCTCTGGTAGGAGAGACAGCTCTAAAAGAAAAAAAGTCAGATTATCTGTAGCCTTATTTTAAAAAAATGATCCAAATCACTGCAAAGAAATGAAATTCAAATTAAAGCATTACTGAGATTCTACCATATATCCCTCAACTTGAGAAAGATGACCAAAAACAAACAAAAAACCAAAAACCCAAAACAAAAAAATCTATCATAAAATATGATAATCATTGAAGGGATTTCAAAAAAACAGGTATACTGGTGCATTTTTGATGGACTTGTGAGTAGTTCTAATTATTCTGGAAAGCATAAATTATGACTGACTAAAGAATGACCCATTATATTTTCTAGACTTCTTCCTCCAAAGTAATCAAAAAAGAAAAAAAGGTTCTATATGCACAAAATGAATACTACAGCACTTTTTATGGTAGGAAAAAAGCTGAAGCTTCCATTTTATCTGGTACCTTTTATAAAACGTCCCCTCCCACTTCAACCAACTGCCCCTTCTTCTTCCCCTCAATACTGGGTAGGTTTAGAATGATATTATTATCAGATGATATCATCTTGATGTTGTATCTTCTATTTGTATCAGAACCTCTCATTAGAGCATCTACATCTTTTTCCAATTGTCTCTTATCAGTTCTCCTGGCACAGCTGAATGGGGTTAATCAAATAACCTTTAAATATCTAGAAGAAAAAAAAAAGCCCCACACTTCCCTGATCATGTGCCAAAGAGACAAAAAAACAAAAACAAAAACAAAAACAAACCATAGAGTTTCTACTATACAATGTTTTGTGCTTGAGCATCTTTTCTTTCAGAAATAAGATTATAAAACATTGGTTACAGGTTCTGTCCCTAATGTCTCACAATTATCCAAATTCCTCCAGCAATAGAATTTTAATTCATAAGATATTTTTCTGGAATGAATTAATCTCCTTTATTATTCTGTTTTCATATGTACATACATGTGTATGTACATATATGTGTCTATAATAGGTATATGAATACAGTTGAAAATTCATTATAATCTATCACATACATAATCTAAATATGTGATAGGAATATAGGAGAAACATAAATATCTATATCTCTATATGATAGGATCTACCTTCAGAAGAAATAGAGAATACTGATAATGAAATCCAGAACAGAATGAAGAAAATTTAACATTGTAACTTGCCAATTATTACTTAAGGAATTTTAAAGGTAGAAGAAACATATTGATCTTTATATGCTACAGTTTGACTTAAAAAAATAATTTGTTATGTATAATCTGCAAAATTCCTTGTCTTAGTAATGCGGCAGGATTGAGAAGAGGGGGAGAATTTGAAAGTCAAAATTTGAAAAAAAAAGAATAGTAAAGTTGTTTTTACATGTAATTGGGGAGGGAAATAAAGTATTAAATTTAAAAAAAAATGTGATAAGCTTTAAATTCTGTGCTTCTGAGCAAAACTTGCCAGCCTTCCTTTCCTGCCTTTTCCTCATTTTTTTTCATTTTTTGGTCCTTTTTATTACATATTTACCAAGTTATAACATGACATTTAAATAACAAATATAAATTTCCCAATACTTGGGGTATAATCAGGAAAGTAAAGATTCATATGGCAGGGAAACTTTCCAGCTCCTAGATTGTTTCATTATTTTTATTTTTTTGTTCCCTGTCACTCATATTTATAGTGACTCAAGTTTTATTCTCCACTTTCCTTCTCAGTAAATGTAAATTAATCACACACACATATATACATTAATACATATACACATACACACATCTGTGTAGATAGGTATATTTATTTATGTAAATAAAACATTTGTGTATGTATATAAACACATAAAAGTATATACATTTACATTTATATACCTCATCTGTAAATGATATTCTATTTGAGGTCCTGTGAGCTCTTGCATAAGTGTATGCTTATTTAAATATGGAAAATGTAATCCTTCACCTTCATGATATTCTGTCATTTAGTAATCTGTTACATTACTAACATATCTCTTGTATTCTTCCCTAAAGGTGAAACAAAATCCAGCTCAGCAATGAAGAACTTGGGGTTGGGAACTAAAGTCTGCCACTGACTTACTATGTATGACCTTGGATAAATCACTTAATCCACACAACATTATCTTCTTTAATAGATGAGAAAATAGAAGCACCAAGATAGTAAAAGGAACATTAAAAAAAAGATTAAATGTTTAGCCATCTGTCTAGTCTGAAATATTTTCATTTAAAATCGTCACTACCTTTCTAGTCTTTATTTTTCCCCATGGAAATGCAAAATATTTTCCATTTGGTTAGGTAAAATAAAGAATAAACTAAATAGTTGATATCATGCAATTTCAAACTTATCATCAAAAAACCTAGAGCAAAATAAATTTTTTCTCCCCAAGTTATAAATTACCAGACAGGTATTTTGTTAGATATTGTTTTAGAAAAGGAATATATACATATATGCATATGTATATATGAATACATATATATATGTGTGTGTATGTATATATACACACACACAGAGAAATCTTCCAAAACATCAACTAAAAGTTGCTCTATGACCAGAAAGTAGAATCATGTAAAATTAGCTTACTAATCAACTGATTTGTTGGTTATGATGGTTGAAACATATTGGCTGGTGGAGGGAGGGCCGAAAAGAGGTTGCTTTGCAGTGAAAATTGGTTAAGATATAGTAGAATAAAAAAAGTAAAGCCCAATGCTAAGGAGGAGGAGGGGGGCATCTCCTAGCAAACAAGTGGTTTGCTTATTATAGTTAATTTCCATTTTGCTATATGTTCTCACTGACAGAATCTTGAAACAGCAAACATATATATCCTATTTCCCCAAAATTCAGTTGCTCTTAACTAAAAAATTATAGAGTAGCCAAACTCAATACCCACACGTCATATGTGCAGCAAAACTCAATACTAGCAGGAACTAGATTAAAATGTAATTGGGAGGGGCAGCTAGGTTGCTCAGTGGATAGAGCACCAGCCCTGAAGTCAGGAGGACCTGAGTTCAAATCTGGTCTCAGACACTTAATATGGCCTAGCTGTGTGACCTTGGGCAAGTTGCTTAACCCCAATTGCCTAAGCAAAAAAAAAAAATTGTAATTGGGAAATGATTAGCAAAATACATTTAAAAATACAATAAAACAGTTTGTGTTAACTTTTGGTTTTCTAAGTCATTATTTAGTCCCCAGGGAACTGTTTCTATTCGAGTTTGACATCCCTAGTATAAGACAGCTTTTGTTCTATTCAGAGCAACATGAAATTAATTACTCATTCTGATATAACTAGGCAGCTAGGTGGCACCATGGTGGGTAGAGCACTTGGCTTGGAGTAAGAAGACCCAAGTTTAATTTTAGCTGTATGACCCTGAACAAATCGATTTAATTCTTTGCCTCAGTTTTCTCATCTGTAAAATGATTTGGAGAAGGAAATGGCAAACTGCTTCAATATCTTTGCCAAGAAAACCCCAAATGAGTTAATGATCAGTCAGATATGACTAAACAATAGTAAAGTTTGACATAACTGGCAAGTATTTTATTATCTCCTTAGATTTTGATAGATTAAGCTTTAAGCTTTAAGAATACAATTAAAATTAAAAACAGAGGGATTTTTATTCCAACTCTATCCTTGTGTGACCTTGAATAACAGGCCATGGTCAAACCCAGACATAGCAACCAATGCCAGAATGATACCCGTAGTCACTCAGCTTTATAAGGTAGGAAGGGAGATATACTTTCTCAGTAGGGATTACTTCTAAATTAAGAAATTTTGGATTAATTCACTCTTACAAAATTCCTATCCAAACAACTTTTAAAATTATATTAGTATATTTGAATATATTAATCCAATATATCATATATTTAAATACTATATTATACATAATATAATATGATAAATATAAAATCTAGTGATATATATTTATCTATTCAAAAGAGAAACCTGTACATATGCATATGTATATACACACACATATATGCATGCTTCTACATGTGTATGTGTGTATTTATATACACATACAGATAGATGCATGCATAACAAAAAAAGCCATATAATTAAAAAAAACACTTAGATGTGAAACACTTAGATATGAAACACTTGCAATTATTGAGATTCTATACTTACAAAAAACTCAGTCTCCTTTACATACAACAAAGACCTGTAGTATAATACTTTAACATTAGTCATTTGCTTCTCTACCATACACCATAATTTTTCAGTCAATTCTGAAATAGTCTAAATAACATTCTCTGCAAACTTCTCCTGGTTTTAGCACTGAATACTTGCACTATTATCATATGTAATGTACTCACAGGAAACTCGGTACTTAGAGTCCCAAATCTTGTGTGAAAATTTCCGGTCAAACTTCTGGTATGATTAAGCCTGTATTCAAAGCATGTAGGCACTATAGGTTTAAAGGTCTTCTCTGACAGATCCCCCACACACTGAACTCCCTCAAACTTCCTTTTCCTTGGTGGGAAAGCTGAAATGACCCTGCAAGGATTTGAACTAGTGGCTCTGGGGAATCTGGGTGTTAAAGTACAAAGTTGATGCTTAGTCCTCTAAGTCATTCCCTCCAGCTATTTGAGGTCAGTAATAACAGTATTAAGCAAATTACAGCCCAAGAGGAAGCTTGGAGGAGGAAGAGACAACATCAATCCCCCTGTATGGCTTAGGTCTCAAAGCAAAATGACTTTGTCCAATTAGTCTATATCTATTGCCTTCTGTTTCAAGGAAAATTACTAGTGAGGGTGAATTTATTCTGCAAATGAATGTATCACTGAGCATTGCCAATGTAAAATTAAATAAAAACCCATGACAATCTTGTTTGAGGTATTTATTGTTATTTCATCATTGAATAACGGTATAGCCCATGTATTTTGCAGAGGTAAGAATGAATAGAATGCTAGAGTTGGAGTTAAGAAGAATTCAAATATAGCCTCAGAAAGTCCATAGCTGTGTGATCCTGAGCAAGTAACTTAACCTTCATTTGCCTCAGTTTCCTCAGTTATAAAATGAAAATAATAATTGCCTCAGTTTCTTTAACTATAAAATGGAAATAATATTGCAGGGTTGTTATAAGGATCAAATGAGATATTTGAAGGGGGAAAATTCTCAGCACATTGTCTGATACATAATAAATGCTACATAAATACTTATTCGTTGCCCTTTATGTCCCTTGCCTTGAGCTTTGCTAAATTTTCATGTAGCTCAGACATCTTACTTCCCTGTTGATTGTCAGCTTGGTTTCCCTAAATAAATAAACAAATGAATGAATGAAAGTGAGGCGTTTTTTCTTTACTTAAATGTTTTTATTTAAATGTCCAAGCCTATTTTAAGGATTGTAAAGTCTGAACTTCATATACTAATTAGTGCCTCTATTCAATTCAATAAATTTCTTTTGCTGTGTGCAGAGAATGTCTTCAGCTGCTTATCATAATAAATTCTCTTCACAATAAAATCTGCTTTGATTGAGAACCAACTTGCTCCCTGAAATTCTTTTCCCCAGATTCTGACTGATCCTGGCCAATCCTCATATGCCAAGAGAATTAATGAAGAGCCTCTACCACATAGGAGATATCATCTATGGTGAGTTTATGTGAGAAGCTCGATGAAAATCACATTTTTTGGCTACACTGAAATGTCTGTGTGATCTGTATTGTTGTGAGGAACATTCATGTTGATGAGATTACAGATATATTTGAGACACTATATAGTGTCTATCTTGATGGAGCTTTTAGTTCAGAAGTGAGATGACACAATCACAGATAATTTTAAGACACAAGGATAACAGAATGAAAGAGATTCAGCCTAATGAATTCAGACATAAACTAATGAATTCTCCCACTAACTTATCCTGTGACACTGGGCCACTTTCTACCCTTGACCTCAGGTTCCTTATCTATACAACAAGGAGACTGAGCTGGGTCTCTAATCTCCCTTCTAATTTTAAGATTCTATTGCTGTATGAATATGCCTATCTCACCAAAAAGTACCATTGACTTTCTTTTTGTGCAGGAAAAGTCTTCTGAAAAGTATAAAAGATAGGCTAACAAACTAATGTTTCATGACATTCCTAAATCCTCCATTACTTTTTCATTCACTTGTACTATTATTCCTTAAAACAAGATTATTTCATCTCAATAGATGCAGAAAAAGCATTTGATAAAATCCGACATCCATTCATATTAAAAACATTAGAGTATAGGAATTAATGGACTTTTCCTTAAAATAGTCAGTAGCATCTATTTAAAACTATCAGCTAGCATCATATGTAATGGTGATAAACTGGAACCATTCCCAATAAGATCAGGGGTGAAACAAGGTTGCCCACTATCACCATTACTATTCAATTTTGTATTAGAAATGGTAGCCTTGGCAATAAGACAAGAAAAAGAGATTAAAGGAATTAGAGTAGGTCATGAGGAAACCAAATTATCACTCTTTGCAGATGATATGATGGTCTACTTAAAGAACCCTAGAGAATCAATTAAAAAACTATTAGAATTAATCCACAACTTTAGCAAAGTTGCAGGATACAAAATAAATCCACATAAATCATCAGCATTTTTATACATCACCAACAAAATGCAACAGCAAGAGATACAAAGAGAAATTCCATTCAAAATAACTATCGATAGTATAAAATATTTGGGAATATATCTGCCAAGGGAAAGTCAGGATCTATATGAGCAAAACTACAAAACACTCTCCACACAAATAAAGTCAGATCTAAACAATTGGAAAAACATCAAGTGCTCTTGGATAGGTTGAGCGAATATAATAAAGATGGCAATACTACCTAAACTAATCTATTTAGTGCTATACCAATCAAACTCCCAAGAGACTATTTAACTGACCTAGAAAAAATAACAACAAAATTCATCTGGAAAAACAAAAGGTCAAGAATTTCAAGGGAATTAATGAAAAAAAATGCAAATGAGGGTGGCCTAGCTGCACCAGATCTAAAACTATATTATAAAGCACTGGTCACCAAAACCATTTGGTACTGGATAAGAAATAGAGTAGTGGATCAGTGGAATAGGTTAGGTTCACAGGACAAAATACTCAATGACAATAGTAATCTAGTGTTTGATAAACCCTAAGACCCCAGTTTTTGGGATAAAAACTCACTATTTGACAAAAATTGCTGGGATAATTGGAAACTAGTATGGAAGAAATTAGGCATTGACCCACACCTAACACCATATACCAAGATAAGGTCAAAATGGATTCATGATCTAGGCATAAATGATATTATAAACAAATTAGAACAATGTAGGATGGTTTACCTCTCAGACCTGTGGAGGGGGAAGGAATTTGTGACCAAAGAACTAGAGTTCATCATTAATCACAAAATAGATAAGTTTGACTATATCAAGTTAAAAAGTTTTTGTACAAACAAAATGAATGCAGACAAGATTAGAAGGGTAGCAGTAAACTGGGAAAATATTTTTACATCCAAAGGTTCTGATAAAGGCCTCATTTCTAAATATATAGAGAATTGACTCAAATATATAAGAATTCAAGCCACTCTTCAATAGATAAGTGGTCAAGGGATATGAACAGACAATTTTCAGATGATGAAATTAAAACCATCTCTAGTCATATGAAAAGTTGCTCCAAATCACTATTGATCAGAGAAATGCAAATTAAGACAACTCTGAGATACCACTAGACACCTGTCAGATTGGCTAAAATGACAGGAAATGATAATGATAACTGTTGGAGGGGATGTGGGAAAACTGGGACACTGATACATTGTTGGTGGAACTGTGAACGGATCCAACCATTCTGGAGAGCAATTTGGAACTATGCTCAAAAAGTTATCAAACTGTGCATACCATTTGACCCATCAGTGTTTCTACTGGGCCTATATCCCAAAGAGATTTTAAAGGAGGGAAAGGGACCCACATGTGCAAAAATGTTTGTGGCAGCCCTTTTTGTAGTGGCAAGAAACTGGAAATTGAAAAGATGCCCATCAATTGGAGAATGGCTGAATAAATTATGGTATATGAATGTTATGGAATATTATTGTTCTGTAAGAAATGACCAGCAGGAGGATTTCAGAGAGGCCTGGAGAGACTTGCATGAACTGATGCTGAGTGAAATCAGCAGAACCAGGAGAACATTATACACAGCAACAAGACTATACGATGATCAATTTTGATGGACATGGTTCTCTTCAACAATGATGTGATTCAAACCAGTTCCTATTGTTCAGCGATGAAGATAGTCATATACATCCAGAGAGAGGCCTGTGGGAACTGAGTGTGAACCACAACACAGCATTTTAACGCTTTCTGTGAATATTTCCATGCATTTTGTTTTCCTTCTTAGGTTGTTTTTTCTTCTTCTCTTTCTAGATCTGATGTTTCTTATGCAGTAAGAGAACTGTATACATATGTATACATGGATTGTATTTGTCATATAATTTATCCTATTTAGCATGTATTAGATTACCTTTCATCTAGGGGTGGGGGGTGGGGGGAAGGAGGGGAAAAGCTTGGGAAAAAAAAGTTTTTGCAAAGGTCAATGTAGAAAAATCACTCATATGTTTTGTAAATAAAAAGCTTTATAAAAAAACAAGATTATTTCTCTGCAGATATAATTCAGGATTGAGCTCTGTGTCTAAAATCTAAGAAGATATGCCCTAAATTGTTTAGATACCTCTCTCTCTGTTTGTTTCTCATTCTCTCAGTCTCTATCTCTATTTCTGTCTCCCTGTCTCTGTCTCTTTCTCACACACACACTCTCTCTTTCTCCCCACAGCTATAGCCTGATATGTGTCCCGTGGTCAGTAATTGATCTCATCCTCTCTAATAAGTATCTGAGACCGGTTCTTCCTTAAAAAAGGTCCAGTGCTGTATCACCTTTAAATATAAAAATATAAAGGATAACCTCAGACCTCTCAGATTGGCTAAAATAACAAGAAAAGGTAATGATAAATGATGGAAAGAATGTGGGAAAATTGGAACACTAATACATTGTTGGTGGAGTTTTGAAATGATCCAACTATTCTGGAGGGCAATTTGAAACTATGCTCGAAGGGTTATAGAACTATTCATACCTTTTGATCCAGCAATCTTAAGATTGATCTGTATTCCAAAGATATAAAAAAGGGGGAGGAGTGAGAAAGGATCTAAGTATGGGAAAATGTTTGTAGCAATTCCTTTTGTAGAGGCAAAAAAACTGGAAATTGAATAGATGCCCATCAGTTGGAAAATGACTAAATTACTTATGGTATATAAATGTAATAGAATATTATTTTTGTATAAGAAATGATGAGCAGGTTGATTTCAGAAAGGCTTGGAAAAAAATTTACATGAACTGATGCTAAGTGAAGTAGATAGAACCAAGATAACATTGTACATAGCAAAAACAAGATTATGTGAGATGATCAACTGTAATGGACTTGGCTTTTCTAAATAATGCTGTGATTTGATGCAATTTCAATAGACTTGGGATGGAATATGCCATTTATATCTAGAGAGAGAACTATGAAGACTGAATGCAGATCAAGATAGTATGTTCACCTATTTGTTTTTTGTTTCTCATGCTTTTTTCCCTTTTGATTTGACTTTTCTTTCACAACAGAATATGAGAATATGTTAAAAAGATTGCACATAAAAATAGAAAAGATAATGATCTTTCCCTCAATAGAAAAAAAGGATAGAACTAAGGTAATTAATTCAATGTAATAAAAGCATGCCTCACATATACAAAGGAAACACCTATATCCAAGAAAACTAAAATTGGATTATTCATAATATAAAAGAATTATTTTCATTGTGAAAGCACTATTTTTCCTATAGAATGACCCAGTTCAATTGTATTTTAAATAGTGAAAATCATCAGAATATTTTGAAAATGATTACATTAATATAATTTTAACTTTTACTTAATTTGTCAGAATGCAGGTTAAATAATGTGACACAAGAATAGGGATGTGAACCTGTTAGACTAAAACTGAATAGAATAGTTGATCAACCCTTCCAACCATTAGAACATCTGTCAGGAATTCTGACCTCTAGATTATTGGTTAACCTTCTAAACCTCTGTTCATACCACTCTTTTAGCCAGCCATCCTGACCGTTATGTCCATGGGTCAAACCTCCTGACCTTTTGGCCTAATGAATTGCTTAGACTAGCTGACCTCTGGCCTATTGATCAAGTCAGTCTTCTTGACTTATAAAGTCTTTAGACCACCAAATACCATACAAAGATCCTTTGATGTAAATGTCATATGAAAAGGTTCATTTGGTTCTCTGTTTCATTTGCTGTAAAAGTAATGACATTCAGATTTGTAACATTAATGCTTCCTATAGATAGCAATATAAGGAGAATGGACACAGTCCTGAAGGACATAATCAAAATTATAGAAAGAGAAGGAGAAAAGTCAAGATGAATAAGAAAAAGGGAAAGATAAGGATTTTAAGCAAAGGCAAACTTTCGATCATGAAAAAATGACAGAAGATGAACATGAAAGAGAAGTGAAAGTAAAGTTCAAGGACAATAAGAAATCTGAGATAGAAGCTCTATATGGAATGAGAAATGCATATTTGACCAGGTTTCTTCAATTCCTTTTATTGTTTTTATTTTTGTTTTTAATTTGTTATGTCCTCCAACCAAATACGTCTCCATTATATCACTCTGGTCTTTCAGGTAATTTACATAAAACCCTATTACTTTTTATATAAATGTGTTGTGGTTTTGCTGTTGTATTTATTTTCCCACTTCACTTTCAAGGTCTGGAGTAGAGAAGAAATTTATTTGTCCCTTACTTGGTGACCAAGCCAACTTCCAAATCAACTAAGTCTATGAAATTCTGTTCTCTTCACAAAGTTTCTCTGTATTCATATTATATGAGATAGACTTAACTTTCTTAAACCCTTCAACACATTTGAGATTTTATGTTTTATTTAATATCTTTCTTTGGAGTGGATAGTAAAAATAGCAACAAGGAACAATTGTAGATTCCTATAATGAAGGGATATGAGTCTCCATTCTACCTAATCATGTATAGAGTATATGGGAATCTCATAGTCATTACAGGTGAGTATTTGCACTTATCCTCCTAGAGTCTGCTTTTACCCTATATCCAGATACTCTCACAGAGGGCAAAAATTATTACTTCAAATGAATGAGTGGTATCAACATTTTTCCTATTAAGAGATAAGAATCTCTATTCTCTATAGCATATGAGTTCCTTCTTTCAGGTAAGAGTCTCAGTAAGAGAAGAGAGAGTTGTCCTTCCCAACTGATGTGTAAAAAGATAATAGTTTCAGCAGCAATAATAGTAGTAATAACTACAACAGCAGTAATAGTAATAGTAATAGGTACAGTAGCAGAAGCAGCAGCTTCCAAATTGGTCCCCTTACTTTGACTCCCATCATTCTACATTTTTAATGCTAACTCTAGTAGAGTAAATGTACATAGTTCTCTGCACAATTTGTTGTTGTTATTTATACATTTTAGCTATGTCCAACTCTTCATGATCCTGTTTGGGGTTTTCTTGGCAAAGATCTTGGAGGGTTTGACATTTTCTTCTTCTTTCTCCATTTCCTTGCAAATATTAGACACTTAATGATTAGTTGAATTAATGAATATAACTTCCAAAATAAAAACATAAAACTAAGGGATTTTCATATACTTGTATAATCTTTTGGGTGTCAAAAAGAGTACTGGGTTTGGGATCAAAGTTCACAGATTAAAAATCCAACTTTGCTATTTACTATCTGAGTTTTGTTTCCTCCCCATATATAAAATGAAGGCATTGGTCTGAATGATTTCTAAGGCCATTTCCAATTTAAAGTTTATAATCTGTGACCCAAGAAGCTTTATGAAAAAAAACCCTCCAAAAACCTATGTATAAATGGGGCTACTGTGGTGGAGAGTAATGATGTTGAATCTGAAGGCAGAAGACCTGGATTTGAACCTTTGTTTCACAATATACCAGTTGTGTCAAAAAGAATTTATTGCATTCCTACTATATGCTAGGCACTGTGTAAGTTTTTTTTATGAAGTAGAAACAAGAAGGGAATATTTTACAACATGGGTTTAGCTTGTTAGGGACTTAGAAATGTGGTATGGAGTGTTGTGAGTGAAGAGCTAAGGGAAGACTAGTTTGGCTATATTGCAAGTAAAGGAGAAAGAGTTATAATGTCTAGTAATGCTAAGAAGAAAAATTGGGACCAGATTTATAGGGCTTTAAAGCTAAAAATATGAGTTTTTGTTGTTCTAGTGGTAGTAAGAGGTCAGTGATTAGGGAGTGGGGTCCAACAGTCAGATCCATGTTTAAGGAAAATTACTTCAATAATATCATATAGAATGATGAGGGTCAAAGTAAGGGGACCAATTTGGAAGCTGCTTTTCTGCTGCAGTTATTACTACTATTATTGCTATTACTGAAGCTATTACTACTACTACTGCTACTACTATTACTCTACTGCTACTGCTACTTTTAATAATGCTATTCAAAATATTATTAATAATAGCATTTATGTAGGGCTTTCAGGTTTGCAAAATATTTTATGTCATTTTGTCCTCACAACAACCCTGTGAAGAAGGTGCTATAATTTTTCTTATTTTAAAGATGAGGAGGGTAAGTGATTTGCGCAGTCATGTGACTAAGTAAATGTTTGGTCAGATTTGAAATAATATTTTCCTGACTCCCAAGTTCAAAACTTTATCCAATGAGCCAGTTTTGTTGCAATAAACAAGGTGAGAGGTAATGAAGACCTGAATTAAATTGGTTCATCTGAGAAAGAAAAGGTGTCACATGTGAGAGGTGTTAACAAAGGTAAAAAGGCAAGGTTCAGTGATTGGTTGCCTATGACGTTTGAGAGTGAGGGGTGAAGGAAAATGCCATAATTACAAACCTGAAACACTTGAAGGATGATGGCAGAATTGAAATAGGAAAGTTGGGAAGAATAAAAGGTCTAGGGGAAAAGATAAAAAGTTCAGTTTGAGACATGTTGAATTTGAGATGTTTATGGGACATCCTCTTTAAAATATCTAAGAGAAGTTGATGACATGGGATTAAAGCACAAGGGTGACATTGGATCAAGATATGAAGATTTAGGAGCCATTTACATAGAGAATAATTAAATCCATGGGAGTCTATGATATTATGAAGGGAGAGGATAGAGGAAGAAGGAAAAAAAAAGATCCATTATAGCCTTGTGAAACATCCATAGAACACTTTGAAATTCAATTTCCTCATTTTTAAAATAGGAGTTATAAAATTTTCCCTTATCTTGGAGTTGTGGGGATTATATGAAATATTAAAACATACTTTGTAAACTATAAAGTATTGAATGAATTTTAGTTAACCTTATTATACTCTAATGGATCCTGCTAGTTTAAGATTATGATCATTAAGGAGAAGAGTACACAGACAATTATCATCTTCACAGGCTAAAAATTAGTTCTTATTTGCTAGTATGGTGTGATGTAGAGTAGATAGAATGCATGAGTTGGAATGAGAAATCCTTAAATTCAAAACTCAACACCAACAAAGGCTGTTTAACCCTGGATAAATTATTTAATCTCTCTGAACCTCAAACAACTTCCTTGATGAACTACTTCCTGTACTAAGTTATTTCTCTGATTCTTATATTTTTCTAATATACTGTCTCTTGTAACTTTGATCCATTTCCTTTTCTGCCTCCATATGATTTTGATGATTTTTTTACTCCCACTTCTCGTGTGTGAATCATCAATAGTAATGTATTATCATTTTTACTTAGATGTACTATGCACCTTTCCAATGTTGTGTCACCTATAATTGTGGTTCTTCTGAGACATGGTATCTTGTCATTTTAGTCATATAAAAAATTGATGCTTAGGAATCATTGCACATGTAGCCCATAACTAAATGTGACCAGCCTAATCTCCTTATATTCAATTCTTGATTAGATCATTGTTCATCTATTCTGATAGCAGTAATATCTAAATACATCTTGCCAACTAGGTAAAAACCTAATTTTAGGACCATAATAAGGGAGCTGAAAGGGACCTTAAAAATGGTCAGTTCCTAAGTACAGAGTTGTAATAGACCTTGGATGCCATATAGTCTGACTTCATCATGTTAGAGATGAGGTAACTGAGGCTGAGAAAGCTTAAGTGAGTTTCCCAGAGTCACACAGCTAGTAAGTATCTGAGGAGGGTTGATGTCTTCTTGAGTCCATGTTTAATGTTCTATTCACTACATGACATTTTTTCATTTACTTTTTTTGGCTAATGTCTGATTTTTGAATGGCCACAGATTTTATTGAGGCGGCCCTATAACATGATAGGAGTTCATCAGCACAACAGTACCTATCAAAATAAACATCTATATGACTTCTTTGAATTTTGAATAGGACATCACCCATGACACATGAGATGAGCATACGTATTACTGTTTTATGATTTGCTTGATGCTTTGAGAACTGCCACAGCTACTTCTGTGGTTACATGGGTCATAAAATTTTGCATGATCTTGGAGGGATATCTTGTCAGAGGAAAGCTTTCGAGGCTGTATCTTGTTCCTTTTAGCCAAATGCTTTTTTTTTACTCATATAATATAAAGTAAAATCTTATGTTCTTTATTACTTGTAATCAATTATGTGACTATAAATGTGGTCTGTTTTAGAAAATTGCTTGTGAAAGCCTGCCTGTTCCTTTCACCTATTTTCATTAAAAATGCCTTTGACATGTATATAGATTATTTTCAAAATTAGTTTCTAAAACTAAGAAAGAAAATATGAACAGGCAAATACTTATGTTTTTCTGGAATTAAACAAAACAAAACAAAAACTCTAATATAATCATTATGCTCTTTTCCTGTTCTCTGAATATCTAGGAAATTGTTGTCTCCATTATAGATATCTTTATATGCATTTTATCAGGTTTAGCTTTTCTTTTTAACTTTAATTTTATGAAGTAGCATTAATACTTCACATATGCATTATATATTTAGGATTCTAGAGTCCAAATGCTTGTTCCTGATTGAAAAGAAATATCATAATAGAAAATCCTGTTATAATTAACTAGTTTTAAACCTGTGAGCAATGCAATGGCTCTCAAGATCTATATACTTTTCTTTTTTTGCAATTTAAAAAATTTTATTTCAGATGAAAAGTTATGCTTTCAAACAGAATTGCTTTGAGCCTCCAGTTAGGTTAATTCATAATATTTAATTAAAAATTGGACTCTGCCTAAATATCCATTTGTACTTATTTCTAGTTATCCCCTAAAATCCTTGTGGTTGAGGGAAAATTCATGATACTAGAAATATTTAATTAATGAAGTAGATTATATTATAGTGTTTATGAATAACCAGGCATCAGAAAGTGAATCTGAGGTAAAAGCAAATATTATCATGAGTTTTTTCAAACTATTTTACTCTCTCAGTGTTGAATATGTTTTCTGTTTTGAGATACTAATAGAGTCATTTTTCAATATTTCACCTTTCATAACTCAGTCCTAACCTTCTCTTTCTCCTTTTGCTGGCTGCTCTAAGAAATTCTTTTCTCAGATATATATGACCCTGTTTTTCTTTCTATTTCTATACCATTGAAATTTCTATCTAGTTCTATTGCTTCCTTTTTATACAATTTCCTTAGAAATTGATTTAAAGAGATTTGTTTAAATTCAGTTCAGATTAACGGATTCAACCAATCACATAACTAGAGTAATTATTTTTAAGTAGTCAGGAAAATCAATGAAATCTGACCCTTCTAATAGAATGTACTGGTTTATTTCATATCTATTTGTTATCTTTGTTTCAGCTTCATCTACAAGGAAACTGGTTCAGCAGGCTCTTATACTAGGCTTTATAAAAGCTTATTTTTCCTCAAATGACATTTGTTCTTTTAAAAAATTCTTTTAAAATTATAACCTTAATAAACATAATAAAACTTTAACATACATATATTCAAAGAAAAACATGTATATATATATATATATATATCACTGAACTTATGTTTTATTCATTTTCTCATCAAATTCAGCTTGTGATTATTATTTTGTATAATTCAAATTACATGATCCTGGACTGATCATTTTACTTTTATATGCCTTTATCTAAAAAAAGTAAGGTTTAAACTTAATAATCTGAGATCCCTTTTTATTGTAAAACTAGTATCTAAATTATATTCATGTATGTGTGTATATGTTTATATGTGTGTATAAATATATACATATGTGTGTACACACACATACACAGAGAAAGAGAGAGATCTTGAGACTCAGATAAAAGGCTTGTCCATGTTGTTGGAAATTAATTGAAAGTCATCATGATAGAATGAAAAATATATGAGGCTAGAACTTGGAATCTTGGATTCTAATTCTATCTCTGCTCAAAAGAACATTATGGAAATAATTTAATTTCTTTAGACATTTTCTGTAAAATCAAAACATTGGATTAGATAGTGGAATAAAATTCATATAGAAACCTACCTTCTTATTGGGAAGCTAAGTAGTAGAGCTATGAATTGAATTCTGATTGATGCTAAATTCACTGTGATATGGTGCTAATCATACTTGAGCTGCCAAGATAAGTACTTATTAATTACTTACTATATGTCAAGCATTCTTAAGTAATGGAGAAACAAATAAAGCAAAAAGAGAGACAATCACTGCACTCAAGAAACTTTCATTTTAATGGAGAAAGATAATACTTGAAAGGAAAATGAAAAAAGGGAAGAATGAATGATGGTTAGTCTGTGTCCTTTATCAGAATGGAGGTTTCAGAAGTTTGAGGAAAACACAGAAATAGAAGGAAAAGGCAGCCTAAATACAATGGAAATGACTAGAAAGACTAATCTCCATAGCATATGCTTTAAGTGCATTACACATACAGAGAAGAAAATAACAATAGAAGGAAAAGGTTTCATATGATTGAAACCTGGTAGAGCCTTCAAAGCTAAATAGACTCAGCTAGGCAAATGGGATGGTATTGTGGGTGAGAAAAAATAATCTAAGTGAAAATGCAACTACTTTCCCACCATTGGGACCATATCATCCTTTATGATGTTCTTCCCTACTGAATTTATATGTCATCTGCAGATCTAATTTAAAACTTTGTTTTTAGTGAAGGCACTTGATATCTCTGTTTAAAATCACTATTAAGCTATGCAATGAAGCTCCTTCTGTTAATTGAGAGGATTGGATAAGGTAACCTCTGAAGATCTTTTCCACCTTTATAATTGTCACTTCCTTGAATTGTGTATGACTGATACATATATTTTTAGAAGAAAATTAGAATTTGAAAAGGGAAAACGTGTAGCATTAATAAATAGTGAAGAAAATAGAAATCATTCATTCCTGAAATAGTGACTAGAAAATTAGAATTTTACTTCAAGAAGAAATCACCAAATGTCTCTTGAAAGTTTTTTGTAAGCATTTGGGTACATAATGAAAGTACCTTTTTTCCCTAAATTTTATTTCACTCACTAAGAAGAATCTGAGTTCTTTCATTTAGTTGTGACATATTTATATCCTCTGATTTTCCCCCTTTGAAAATTACCAAAGATCTCTCATAGTTAACTTTTTCTAAATTTCTTTTCTGATCTTTAACTTCTTTCTCATTTATATTTTTTTAGATTTATCTAGATCTAAAAAGGGCATATTGAAGCCCCCAACATTACAATTTTGATGCCAATTGTTATCTTCTGTTCTAAATACTTGGATCTTATTCCATCGAGTACTAATATTATTTTATTTCTATGAGGATGGCGGGGGAAAGAATACATAGCATCTATTATGTGTGAAGCACTATGCTAAGTATATATTTTCTCATATAATCCTCACAAGCACTCTTCAAAGTAGATAATGTTATTATCTCCATTTTGTAGTTGAGGAAACCAAGGTAAACAGAGGTTAATCAAATTTCTAAGGATTAAGTAGCTAATAAATGAATGAGATTGACTTCTGCTTCCTTTGTTCCTACTCACATGTTGCTAAACATAATTGGAGAAAATTATGACAGTCTACTGACTGGGCTCATTAAAATTTTATTTTACTTAATCTCAACTAAATCTTTACTTCAGCAAGGCAATTAATTTTATGCCCCCATAATCAATTCACTACTCTATTTACCACAGAAGTTATTCTAAGTCTAAGATTTTTTGTGGTACTCTCCCCTCATCCCATTTCTGAAGATCTTGATTTACATGTTACTATATATGTGTGGGCAGTTGCACCAAACCTTGGAAGTTTGGGATAGTGTACTCTCCATCCTGTAAGTAAAGAGCTACTTTTACAAAGAGTTAAAATTAAATAATATACTGGTATAATGAGCAAACAGCAGAAAAAAGATTCTCAACAAGAAGTTACTATGGTGACAAGGAAGATCAAAACACAAATCCAGAAGATAACAAAATCAAGGCTCCCACACCCAAAGCCTCCAAGAAAAATTAGAATCGGCCTCAGGTCATGGAAGAGTTAAAAAAAAAAAAGATTTTGAAAATCAAGTAAAAGAGGTTGAAAAAATTGTTAAGAGCAATAAGAGTGATGGAAGAAAATTTTTTAAAAAAGTCAACAGCTTGGAAAAGGAGACACAAAAATACTGAAGGGAAAAATTCACTGAAGAAAACAACTTCTTTAAAAGCAAAATTGAACAAATGAAAGAGGAGAATGTAGTTAATAAAAGCTAAAGATTTTGTGAAAAATCAATAAACAATAAAACAAAATCAAATGAATGAAAGCATAGAAGACTGTGAAATATCTCAGTATAAAAACAACTGACCTGGAAAATAGATACAAGAAAGATAATTTAAATATTATTGGACTACCTGAAAGCCATGATTTAAAAAAAAGAACCTATACTCATTTTAAAGAAATTGTTAAGGAAAACTGCCCCAATGTACTAGAACCAAAGGGTAAAATTGAAATTGAAAGAATTCAAGAATCACCTCCTGAAAGATATCCCAAAATGAAAACTTCCAGGGCTAAATTCTAGAACTACTAAGTCAAGGAGAAAATTTTATTATAAGCCAGAAAGAAAAAAAAATATTTTCGAGTCACATTCAGGATAACACAAGATTTAATAGCTTGTCCATGAAAGACTGGAGAGTTTGAAATATGATATTCTGGAGGGGAAAAGAGCTGGGATTATGATTAAGAATCACAAACCAACAAAACTGAGTCTACTTCAGGGAGATTCAATGAAATAAAGTATTCTTGAAGAAAAGATCAGAGTTGAATAGAAATTTTGACTTTCAAATGCAAGTCTCTAGAGAAGAAAAATGGTAATTAGGAAAGAAAATTCACAAGGAACTTAATAACATTAAACTGTTTACATTCTTAGATGAGAAGATGATACTTGTAACTCACATGAATTTTCTCATTATTAGGGCAGTTAGAAGGAGTATATGTAGATAGAGGACACAGGTGTTAGTTGAATGAGAAGGAAGATATATAAAAAATAAAATTAAGGGGTGAGAGAAATGTACTGGGAAAAAGAAGGAGTAGAATGGGGGAAAATTCTTACACATAAAAGAGGAAAGAAAAAGCTAAAAGGGTAAAACGGAGTAAGTGAATCTTACACTCATGAGAATTGCCTCAAATAGGGCATTACATATGCCCTCAATTAGGTACTGAAATCTATTTTATCTTATAGGATAGTAGAAGAAGAAGGGGATGGGGATGTGATAGAAGGGAGAGCAGATTGGGGAGGAGTAATCAGAAGGAAAACATTTTAGGAGGGAGGATGAAAAAGTGTGAAAGAGAGAGAACAGAATAAACAGAGGGAAAATATAATTAATAAGAGTGGGTATGAAAAGACATGAAGCATGTATCTGTGATAAAGGCCTCATTTTTCAAACATAGAGAACTGAGTCAAATTTATAAAAATTAAAGCCATTCTTCAATCTATCAATGATTAAAAGATAAGAACAGTTTTCAGATGAATTAATCATAATTATCTATAGCCACATTTTAAAAAATGCTCCAACGCAATACTTATTGGAGAAATGCAAATTAAAACAGTTCTATCACATATCTATTAGATTAGTTAATAGGACAGAAAAAATGGCAAATATTGGAAAAATGAAAAGTTAATGCATTATTTGTGGAGTTGTGAATTGATTCAAATATTCTATAGAGCAATTTAGAACTATGTCCAGAGAAGTTTAAAATCATGCACATACCCTTTGGCCTAGCAATACCAATACTAGATCTACATCCTTAAAGATATAAAAAAACAAAAAAAGGAAAAGGATGTATATGTACAAAAATGTTTATAGTAGCTCTTTTCTGGGGCAAAAGTTTGGAAATTGAGGGAATACCTATCAATTGAAGAATGGCTGAATAAATTGTGGTATATTATTGTGATGGAATACTATTATGCTATAAAAATGATGAACAGAATGCTCTTAGAAAAACTTTTAAAAAGTTACATGAACTGAAGCAAAATGAGATGTGCTGTGTATAAAATAAGAGCAATACTGTAAAGATGATCAGCTATGAATGACAAAACTATTCTAAAGCATATAATGAAAGTGTTATGATGAAAAATGTTATCCATAACTAGAGAAAGAACTTAAAAGTGTCCGAATTCAGAATGAAGCATACTTTTTAATTTTATTTTTCTTGAGGGTTTTTTTTGGAGGGGGGGGTAGAAAGGAGAGATTGATCTATGTTGTGTTTCACAACCTGACCAATATACTAATTGTTTGCATAACTACATATGTATAATTGATATTAAATTGCTTGTATTCTCAATGAAGAAGGACAGGAAGGAGGAAGGGAAAGAATCTGAAACTCAGAGTTTTAAAAATGAATTATAAAAATTGTTTTTACATGTAGCTGGGGAAAAATGAATAAATAAATAATGATTTTAAAAGATCTTGGGTTCCAGGTCTTTCTCCCCTCTCCCTATATGTCCTCCCTCCAAAGGCAGAAAATAATTTGATATACTTTATACACATATAGGAATGTTAAACATTTTCACATTAGTCATGTTATGAAAGAAAAATCAGAATAAAAGGCAAAAACCACAAGAAAGAAAAAAAAGTAGAAATAGCATGCTTTGATTTGCATTTAGATTCCCTAATTCTTTCTTTGGCTATGGATAGCATTTTTCCAACATGAGTCTTTGGGAATTGTTTTGGGTCATTGTCTTGCTGAGAAGAGTTAAATTTATCACAGTTGATCATTGCACAATGTTGCTGTTAAGGTGTACAATGTCTTCTTTTTTCTGCTAAGCATCAGTATTTCTAAGATTATTAAAATAGGAGTGGTGATAACTGGCATTCTTGCTTTATTACTGATCTTATTGAAAAGGATTCTAACTTTGTTACCTTACAGATAATATATGCTGTTAATTTTGGATAAATATTATTTACTATATTAAAGAAAGGTCTATTTATTTCTGCACTCTTTTAATGGAGATAGGTCTTGAATTTTGTTAAAAGCTTTTTTTTTTACTCTTTTCACTATTTCATGATTATATAATTATAATTATTAATATAACTATCATATTTTTAAATTTTTATAGTTTTTAATTATATTGAATCAACTCTACATATTTAGTATAAGTCTAGGCTGGCCACAGTATGTGAAAATTTCAATATTTCATTTTAACTTATTTGCTAATATTTTATTTAAAATTTTGCTTAAAGATTGTATGATGATCAATTTGGATGGATGTGGCTCTTTTCAACGAGATGATTCAGGCCATTTCCAATGGTCTTATGATGAAGAGAGCCATCTGCACCCAGAGAGAGGGTTGTGGGGACTGAGTATGGATCACAAGATATTTTTACTCTTTTTGTTGGGTTGCATTTTGTTTTCTTTCTCATTTTTTTCCTTTTTTGATCTGATTTTTCTCATGCAGCATGATAATTATAGAAAAATACACAGAAGAATTGCATATATTTAACATATATTGGATTATTTGTGTAGAGGAGGGAGTGGGGGAAAGGGAGGGAAAAATTTGAAACACAAGGTTTTGGAAGGGTGAATGTTGAAAATTATCTCTGAATATACTTTGAAAATAAAAAGCTATAATAATAAAATAATAAAAAATAAAAATTTTGCTTCAATGTTCATTATATACATTTGGCTATAGATTTCTTCCTCTATTTTGTCTCTAGTTTAGATTAAAAGACCACATGTGTATGTATATCTATTTACATACATGTATACACATGTGTGCATATGTAATATGTTAGAGATGGGAAAAGTCCTTATTATTATAAACAGTTTATGTAGTCTTAGTATTATTCATTTTTTGAATGTTTTATGTAATGCACTTGTATTAATATCTAGTCCTAAATGCTTTTATATGAAAGTCTATCAGTTGTTCATTTCTTTTTATGATATTGGAAAAGTAATGACCTATTTCCTTTAAACTCTCAGTTTTCTTATCACATAATTGAGCAAGATAGTCACAAATAATTTCATTTATTTCCTTTTCAATTGTTACATATTCTCCTTTTTTATTTTTGATACATCATCTTAGTTTTCTTCTTTAAAATTATGATTACATAACTATTATTTTTTAAAGATCCTAATTTTATCAATTTTAAAAACTTTATTAATATCTTCTTCTCACTCACATTTACTCCAAATATTTAATCTTTTGCCAAGTTTTATTGTAGCTAACACCTCTTTACTCACACAGCTACTTCTCTGGTATAGATAGACTCTTTTCATCCATACTTGGACTATAGTGTTCTAGTAGGCCATCCTGTCTCAAACTTCAATTCATTTTCCACTCAACTGCCAAAGTGGTCTTCCTAAATAATGAGTTTGACAATGTTTCCATTATCCTCTTCCCCCACTCAATAAATTCCTTTGGCTCCATATTACCCCTGGAATAATTTAGAAAATCTTATTTGGATTATAAAATCCTACACAACCTGGGCCCTTCTGACTTTTCTAGTCTTCTTTCAATTTACTTTCCAGAGAATATTCTAGGATGACAATGATGCCTTCTTGTTATTCTTTCACAGAATATACTTTATGCTCAAATCCCATGCCTTTTCACTAGTTAGTCCTATGCCTACCATGTTCTCTCTCATCACATTGAGCTTCTTCAGGATTCAATTTAAATTTCATTTTCTGTAGGAAGACTTTTCTCATTCCCTGCTCTTTTCCCTAGTCTAATGACCTCTCTGAGATTACTTCCCATTATGTAGGTATCTATGTATATGTTATATACACATGTGTGTGCATATATTCACATGCTTGTATATATGTTTATGCACATATACAAATATGTACTTATATATATACATATTTGTTATGTATGCATATTTTATACTTACATACCAGTGCTTATACAATATATGTATATGCCATATGTGTGTGTATGTGTGTATGTGTACTAGTATGGCGACTTCCTTCTCTGTGAGCATCAGAGAATTCAAAGTGGAGAGGCATAACTTCTCCATAACATGGTCTCTGGAGATCTGGTTTAGCGATTAGAAAAATAGCAGTAGTAGGAAAAAAAATGACTTAGGTAAAGATGTCATGATCTCAAAGAATTCAGAGATTATCCTTCTACCAGTGGAAGTTGCCAATTACAAGATCTCATCTTAATTAGGATAGTGCTTTAAAAACACTTGATGAGTTTATTTGAATGAAAGAATGAACAGAGAAGTACAATATGAATCTATATTTATTTATATTATAGAGATTTATTTGTTTTTTTAAATAATTATCAATTTGAAAAAAGTTTTCTCTAATTTTTCCTGCAAATATCCACATATCAAGGCATTCATTTGTGTAGAAGCAGTTAGTGATAAGTAGATCACTTTTTAACTTCAAGGTGATGAAATTTTTAAGGCAATGACTTACAAAAACCTACTACTAACCCTAAGAGTAACTGGGATTCGAGTTAGCAGAAAAAAATATTCACTCTGACAAAATTTCAATTGTTTGAAGTTTTGAAGTAGATGGATATTTTCAGTCAAAGTGGTTTGATGCTTGAATTAGTGGTAGGTATTTTGCATTGCCATGCTCCAGTTGAAAGGTAGAAATCTGATAAATCTGAGTTTCAAGGCAAAATCAACCTTTTCTCAATTTTCTAATACAAAAGTTAAGTGAGGCAAGAAAAAGGCATTTTGCTGATGCAAATCTTGGCTTCTGTTATCTGTGGAAACGCCACACAAGTTAATAAGTGAGGCCTAATTTGGCAGACAATAAGCAATGATACACAGAGCCAGACACCTTTGTTCCTTCCTTCATTGCCTAAAATAGACCCCTGGGTGGCACATAGGGAGAAAGTGAATTGTAGATATTTTAACCCTAGCAGATGACATATAGTCTTCCAGGTTGTGATACCTAGAAGCTGGAATACAGGTGCAGATACTTGCTCTCAGGAAGTAAAGGTTTCATGATTATTTTATAGATGAGTGGTTTGGGACATACACACGTGCATGCACACACACACACACACACACACACACACAAACCTACAACGAGAATTTGGCCTTACTGTGCCAGTTTTCCTGTTCAGTATCTCCCTGCTTGTTATTAATTCATTTTAAATTTGATTTTTGGGGGCCTGTGGAAGAGAATCTGATTGAATATTATTTTATTTTCATAATGATTATTTCTTTATAGCTTTAACAGAAGAAATATTTATTTTTTTCCATAGTTGTTGTAATGTAGTACAAAGGAAAGAAAAAAAATGTGAGGTAGCATAATGCTTTTTAACTGAGTTTAAATGAGATTTGCTTCTTTGAAATATTCACATTTACTCACATCATATGATATCCTGAAATATTAGTGCCAAATGTGCTGTCTTTGGAAATTGGTTTTCTGCAAACTGTTACTTTAGCATCTGCAAATCTGTTTTTGTTTGTTTGTTTGTTTGTTTGTTTTGGCAGCACCATTCCATTGTGAAATGCACAGCATTAATCTTGGTATCCTCATGGCAAAAAAAAGAAGAAGAAGAAATCTACTCATAGTGAGTTTTCAAAAACACTTGTGCTAATTGTAATTGATCTGGCACCCTTGACTCAGAAATCCTTCAAATATACCTAGATATTATTTAAACTGGAATAAATATTTACTTTATGTAAAATAAAATTACTCTAACATTGGAGATGATTAAAAATATAACAGACATATCTTACTGAAATGTGTAATGATGTTTTTTCTTTAGATTATTGAGCATAACAAATTTTCTCCCTTCAAAAGGCAAGGAAAATGGAAAACCTGCTGGGACAGTCATATCAACATGGAGAATGATTCTCCTAGAAAAAGAAAATCTAGTTCCTAGAGTTACAGAATTTCTTAGCAAAAAGAAAAACACAACTCAACAAAATGCCATGTTCCATGAGTTCATATAAGAAAACTGACTGGTTTTGAGTAGGCTGATAATAAATATCATAGATTCACAGAGTTTTGCCATTGAAGATATTTCAGAAACCATATCACCTCACCCAACAGTGAAAAAGCATCCTCTCTCTTAGTCAAGTAATCTCTTAGTCCTTGAAAAACTCTAATGAAGTGCCACTACCTCCTCTGAGGCAATCTTTTAAGTTTTCTTTGGAATTGCTATAATTGTTAGGAAATTTTTCCTTATAAGACTAAATTTGACATTTTAAACATTCTACACAGTGCAATTAGTTTTACCTTCTGTGGCCAAGCAGAACAATAAAGAATATTTGGGTTGAAATAATTTCTCACTTCTGAGAAATTTACAATATTGGATGAATATTATTTAATCACCCCAAATTCCTGAAGAGCAAATGAAAGAATTAATCACTTTGAAATTTGTTTGGTTCTTTGCAAACATCCTGAATCATGATGGGAAGTCTAGCTTTTAGAAGGATGAGTGTGTCCAGGAAAAAAACAAAACAAAACAAAAAAAACTTGATTAATGATGTGGGGTACAAATATTTCAAAAATGTATCCCCCACATGACTGTCTTCTTAAACAAAGTATTACTAAATAGAATTTAATGATGATTCAGTGTTATCTTTCTCAGTATCTATGATTGTGCTATGTTGGGATATGTGTGCTGCCTCAGGACCTATTGGGCTATGAAGGATTCTTTGTTCCTTTAAAGAATCCCAGAGCTAGAAGGCACCTAGGAGGTAATTCTGTGTCTAAACAAGGAACTTCTTCACAACATCTTTGAGAAGTGATTATTCAGTTTATGATTTAATATTTCCTGAGAGGAGGACTCAAGAACCTGCCAAGGAATCCCATTTTGCTGGGCAAAGCCCTAATTGTTATGAAATGTTTCCTTATATAGAGCCCAAATCTGTGTCTCTTCAACATATAACTTCCTCTCCAGTTCTGCCCACTGACCTAAGAAAAATGAGTTTGATCCTTATTCCCTATGATCATCCTTTAAGTATTCATGTACACAGTAATGATGGTCCATCCCCTCCCCCCATTCTTCTCTTCTTATTATTGCTATCAATATGCAATTTTTATTACTAAGAAATAAAAAACACTATCTTTAGATTTGCTGCTTCTTAGAAGCCAATCACATTTGCCAGAATTCCATGTACGTTAATAATAAAATAAAAACCTAAAGAGGGAGTATATACTGAATAGGACACTATAACTAGGACCAAGAAACTTGAGTTCTAGTCCCAGTTATACCACTTATTTGTTCTATTACTGTGGACAAGTCATTTAATGAATCTTGCTAGACTTCAATTTGTTTATTTGCAACAAAGTAGCTTGGGCTGGACTGGAGAGAAAATGAAAGAAATGCATGATTCAATACATACAGTAAGATGTGTTCAAAAGACAATTGGCTGAAAAATAAGATGGATGACTAACAAGAAATAAGGTTGAAAAAGCTTTAGAAGGTTGGAAGGAGGATAGTAGTTAATGGAGCTCCTCTATGCATTGTTGAAGAGCTTGGGTTTGGTCCAAAAGGTAATAAAGTACCATTGTTGTTTCTTTGATAAGATAGTATTATGATGAAGATTGTATCAACAACCATATGGATAGGACAGCACTGAAGAGACTAAAGGCAAATGGATCAACTAGACATTCTAGAAACAATTTAGGTGTGGTGATTAAAGCTAGACCAGGGTAGCAGATATGGAGATGGATATGAATTGGCTTAAATTTGATAGTTATTGTAGATAATTAACCAATGGGATAATTGGGAAGGAGTGAGAACCATAACTAAGAATCTTTGTTCCCCAGTTGATAAATCATCAAAGTATATGAACAGATAATTTTCAAATGATGATATTAAAGCCATCTATAGTTATATGGAAAAATGCTCTAAATCACTATTGATTAGAAAAATGCACATTAAAACAGCTCTGAGATACCATCTCACACCTCTTTGGCTAAGATGACAGGAAAAGGTAAAGATAAATATTGGAGGGGATGTGGGAAAACTGCATTGTTGGTGGAATTGTGGAATGATCTAAGCATTCTGGAGAAATGTGGAGCTATATGCAAAGGACTATCAAACTATGCATCCAGCAGCTTTTCTAATTGGGTCTGTATCCCAAAGAGATCATAAAAAAGGGAAAAGGACCCACATATACAAAGATGTTTGTGGCAGCTCTTCTTGTGGTGGCAAAGAAAAATGAATAGATGCCTATCAACTGAAGAATGGCTAAATAAATTGTGGTACATGAAAGTAATGAAATATTGTTTTCTATAAAAAATGACAAGCTAATTTTAGAAAAGCCTGGAAAGATTCACATGAATTAATGCTGAGCAAAGCAAGAATACATTGTACACAGTAACAGCAAGATTGTGGGATGATCAACTATGAAAGGTTTTGTTCTTCTTAGCAGGTCAGTGATCCAAAGCAAACCAATAAACTTTGGATAGAAAATGCCATCTGCATCCAGAAAGAGAATTATGGAGATGGAATGTAAATAAACACATGCTATATTAACTTTTTTTTGTTTTTTTTTATGTTTTTTCCCTTTTGTTCTGATTTTTCTTTCTCAACATAATTTATAAAGAAATGTATTTTAAAAGTCAATATACATGCATAATCAGAAAGAAAAACAATTAATTTAATAATAAAAATGAATCTTTAATAATAATACAAATTAAATTCAGGGAAAGAAACATGTAAATTTCCATTCGAACAGAAGCAGCCAGCACATCCTTCAGAGACTACCTTTTGTCCTGATTTCATATTCAGTAGTCTCTGATTTCCCCATGTCCTTTGCAGAACTGCTATGAAGAAAGATGTTCGCACCCAAACACAACCCTAGATACCTTAAACAAAATATATTTGGGAGGAACAAGGAAGAAGATAGGGTTTAGAGTCATTTAGGCTACATTCTGCTGATTCTGCTGATAACACCAACATATTATATATTTTTACAATTTACATGTGTTTAAAGTTGAACCAAGGCACTTCTTTTTGTAATGACAAATGCCTTTCCTTAGCATTTTTATTCCTTAAAAATGACTAGAGCTTATCTGTATGTTATTGATTTTTTGGGAAAAAATACATGTGAATAAATTATTTCAGAGAAACATGGAGAATTAACATTTTAAAATTCTACATTGATCATACTAATGAAATATTTGTATAATTGATAGTCTACATGATTCAATTACTTCAGATTCCAGTGTTTTCTTTAAGAGACAGAATATTGCACAGGAGAAAAAACATGAGACTCAGAATTCCTAGATTCTAATCCTCGCTCTAGGACTTAATTGCTGTTTGACCATAGACACAGTACTTAACCTATCAGACATGTAGTTTTCTCATATGTTAAAATAAACAACCAAACAACCTAACAACAACATGTAGACAATACTACCACTCTCACAGGGTCAGCAGGAAAAAAAGTATTTTCTAATCTATAAAGCACTCTGTAATGTGAATTATTTTGGTAGTAGGTTTTTTGTAAATATTGTTTAAAATGCCGAATTTATTTAAAAACATTTGATTCTTTCCCCCCACTATTTTCTCCATCCAAAATGTTACTTTTTTAAAATTTAATTTTTTAAAAAACTTTTATTTCCAGGTCCAAATTCTTTCCTTCATGCCCTCTCTCTCCCATTGAGAAGAAAATAAAGGTGATGCCTATCATACATATGACATCATGCAAAACATTTCTTCATCATCCACTATGTGAATAAAGGGCAGAACAATTATAAAGAAAAAAAGTGCTTCATTTTGCATTTGGCTTCCATAAGTTCTCTTTCTCTCTGGAGGCAGATTACATTTTTGATCATGAGTCTTTAAGAATTGTCATGGATTGTTATATGGATCAGAGTAGCTGTTTATTATTAGATTATTGTTACAATATTGTAATTGGTTCTGCTCAGTTCACTTTGTATCAGGTCATTTAAGTCTTCCCAGATTTTTCTGAAACCACCCTCCTTCATCATTTCTTACAGTATAATAGTATTTCAAAACAATTTTATACCACAAAGTGTTCAGCTATTCATCAACTGATGGATTTCCCTTCAGTTTCCTTTTTTTTTTTGCTACAAAAAATGCTGCTATAAATATTTTTGTATATATGAGTTCTCTTCCCTTTTGTTCAGACATGTTGGAATATAGATTTAGTAGTGATATTGTTGGGTCAAGGCATATGCAGAGTTTTGTCATTTTGGGGGCATAATTTTAAATTATTCTCTAAAATAGTTGAATTAATTCACAACTCCACCATCAGTGCATTAGTGCATCTATTTTTTCACATCCCCTCCAGCATTTGTAATTTTTCCTTTTTCATCATATTAGCCATTTTGATGGGTATGATATGGTATCTCAATTGTTTTAATTTGCATTTTCTAATTATTAGTATTTAGAGAATTCGTCATAACTATTAATTAATAACTTTGATTTCTTCTAAAAACTTCCTCTTCATGTCATTTAACCAATTATCAAGTTTGAAATGGTTTTAATTTTTATGAATTTGGTTCAGTTTTCTATATATTTGAGAAATGAAACTTTTATCAGAAGAAAAAAAACCCTTTTCTAATTCCCCTTTCCCATATCTGCTTTTCTTCTAATTTTAGCTGCATTGGTTTTGTTTGTGCAAAACAAAGAAGTAACCAAAATTATCTGTTTTACCACCCATGAGCCTCTCTATTTTTTTTTATCATGGACTCTTCCCTTCTCTATAGATCTGTTATTTTTTCTTATGTTCCCCTAATTTGCCTCTGATATCTTCCTTTATATCTAAATCACATATCCGTTTTGAGATTATTTTGGAATATGGTATTAGATATTGGTCTATACCTACTTTCTGTTATTATGGTCAATTACACTGCATATTGTAAATTTAATCAATTTAATTGAGTAAAACTCTATATTTTATCCAGTACTAGATTGTTTTAATGATTACCACTTTGTAACATGATTTGACATGGTATTTCTTTACTTTTAAAAAAAATTTCATTGATTTTCTTAATATTCTTGACCTATTATTCCTTCAGATAAAATTTGTAATTATGTTTTTTAACTCTATAAAACAGCATGTTATTTTCTGGTCTGATATCATGCTTAATATTGAATTGCCCAGATGACCCACTCTGATTATTCTTTACTCTCAAAGGCTTATAAATTCATAAATCTCAGGCTGGAAAGGATCTATATTGAATTGAGTTACATTATTTGAAACATGCTGTAGAGGAATCTTTTATTATATTCCATGATGAAATGAAGATTTCACATTGTTCTCTAGGTCAATTCCTATCTTTGAAATAAGAAGCCAAACAATGGTATGTTATAAAGAAATGAAATTATATCTGTTCATCTGAAATATTTTATCTAGTAGCTAATTGTATTTTGCCTCTGAATTTTGTTTGTTTTTGAAGCTAGCCCCACCTCTGATTTGAGCTTTAGCTCTTTTTGATCTTTGTCCCCCTTCCCTCACAACCTAGAATATATCACTTTCTAGATTAGTCTCATGAATATACTCAAATATTTCCAATGACCCACTTTGATTGTTCTTTACCTTCCTAGGCTCAAAATTCTAAAAGTGGAGTGGGATTAGGGGAGGGAGGGAAGAAATATTTACTAAGTATCTATTATGTAGCAGATATTTTGTGAAGCACTTCACAAATATTATGTCATTTAATAGTCCTTAGAGGCTATCTAATCTAACCCCTTCATTATATAGATTTTTTTTTTAATAATTGAGGTACACAGAAGAAATGTCACTTGCAAAGATCATCCAGGTAGTATTTATTAGATGGGGAATTTGGATCCTAAATTTCTGTCTTTAAAATCCACTCTTTCCTCATTATTTCATGCTGCTCTTCCCCCCCACCAAATTCTGCCTTCCTGAGTATAGCACATTGCTTTCTTCTGAATCCAATAGTCCTACTCTCTCTGCCCTAAATTCTAACAATGTGCTCTTTCCTAATTTGGAAATTCTTTCTAATAGTTGGCTTTTATTAACTATTGTTTCATGTCTATCCCTACCCCTTGGCTACACCCTAGTGGATATTTGTAGCACTCCCTTTCCTGGATGTCTTAGTGGTAGTTCCTTGACAGGTACACTGTAAAATAAGATTATGTATCAGTGATGACTGAATAAATCTTGTGTTTTTAAGGTGATGTTATTTCTTTATCATTAGCACATGGACTATATACACCTAACCCTAGCTTGCTGATACACAGATGTATGCCACTGATTACAAGGGGGAAGTTATGAAACCTCCACTGCTGGGGAAATAGTCTGAAGTTCACTTCTTAATGGTTAGATAGTACATTTTTTATATATAATAGTCAACATATTTAAAATATACCAAACTATCACTTAAAACAGTACTTTTTAATTTCAACTTTCATTTAGAAAATGGGAAAACAATGCAATTTAAGGACAAATTTGGAGAAGAAAAGTGTCAGGACTAGGGAGATCATAGACCCATTATGCTCTGTTCAATGTACTATTTAGTATCAGAACACTTTAACAACATGATTATTTTATTTTAAAATAGATTTTATTCTTTTTTATTAGAAATAGTGAAAGGAAAGTGCAAGAAAATAATTATAATACTGATAGCTAATATTTTAACAATGATTACTGTATACCAGGCACTTTGGTAAGCACTTTACAATTTTTATCTCATTTGATCCTCACGATGACCTACCTTTGGAAGCTAGGTGCTATTATCATCCTTATTTTACAGGTGTTTTATTTTATATTTTTTCTATAGAGGAAACTGAGGCAAAGAGATTAAATGAGTTACTAGGAGTAAGATATTTAATAAGTGTTTGAGGCTACATTTGAACTTGGATTTTCCTGATTCCAGTTTTCCCACTTTAACTCTGGGTACTACATTTTAAAAAGATTGATAAGTTGGAAAAAGTCCCATTGAAGCAAGCAAGCATGTGAAGGGTCTTGCATTCATGCGATTTGGGGATCATTTGAAGGGATTTAAAATATTAACCTAGAGAAGAAAAGATTTAGGGGGATACATGATATCTGTCTTCGAGCAATTAGAAGGATATTATGAGAAGGAATTCAATTTATTCTTCTTAGTACCGGGAGGCAGAACAAGGAGCAACAAATGAAAGCAATAGAGATGCAATTTTTGACTTGACAGAAATAAAAACTTCCTAATATTTAGAACATTCCAAAGATGCCTCAACAACTTGGTAGTTAGTCTTCAATAAAGTTCTGTATGAAAAGAATAAGTGACAACTTTTGGAAATATTGCAGAAGTACAGGTTGGATTGGAAGTCATATCTAATTGAGATTTTATTATTTAAAAAGTCATTGATATAGATGTGTAGTTTTACATTTGTGTATATGTACATGTTTGTATTCTTGTTAGCAGGAAGAGATTTTAGAGTTCATACAAACCATTAAACAAGGTTTCTACACCAATTGATATAGCTTAGCAAGAGTTGTGTGAAAGGCAATATTGATGCAAGCCACCAGGTGGCATTCATGACTTGATCTGCGTCATACCACTTACTGAGCATGTGGGAATACAATTTGTAATTCAGCTTTGAACTATTGCCTCACTACGAACTGGGCAATAAACTTCTTTTGTTTTACTTTTTGAGGCAATTGAGGTTAAGTGACTTGTCTAGGGTCACACAGCTAGTAAGTGTTTAAGTGTGTGAGAATGGATTTGAACTAAGGTTTTCCTGACTTCAAGATTGATGCTCTATCCACTACACCATCTAGCTGCCCCCACAGATAAATTTTTAACTTTTCACCATTGCCCAATATTCTTCAGGATTTGAACTTCCAGGGTGCAAAATAACTTTAAAAAAAATCATAACTTTCTTAACTAATATGCCTACCCACACGAATCTCTTATTATTTTCCTTTTCAATGTTATTTTCAAATAATTTGCTCACTCTGGAATTCAGTAAGGGGAATATAAAAGAAAATGTAATAATACTAACAACTGAGCAGCTTCAACTACTCCTACACTGCTAGAATCCGATTTTTCTTTTTGGGGGGAAATGGGCATGGGAACTAGTATACATGTGTTTATTTTATTTTTAATTCACAAAAATATACTCTCTCCTTGCTACCTTAATTCCATTGAAAACAAAACAAAATATTTTTTCCATAAATATGCATGGACAAGTAAACCAAATTTCCTCATTAACCATGTCCAAAAATCATATATTTCATTCTGTACCCTGATTCTATGAGCTTTTTAAAATTCATCTTTTCATTCTTCATTGATCTTCTGAAGTCATAGTTGATCATTTCATTGATCAAAATCTTTCAAAGTTTTTTTTTCAGTAGTCTTGTTAACAAGACTAAATTGCTCTCTTTGTTCTACTTCTCTCATTCTGCATCAGTTCATATAAATCTTCCCAAATTTCACTGAAATCATATCTTTTCACTTCTTAAGGAATAGTAGTATTCAATTCATATATCATAATTTTTTCAGTTGTTCTCACTTTTCAACAAATGATGAGCAATCTCACACTATACAGTCTATTCTAGCCTTAGTTTCAAGTAACTACAAAAGGAGCTGTTACAAATAATTTTGTAAATAGAAATCTTTTTCCTTTTTTCCCCTTATCTTTTTGAGATAGATAGATAGATAGATAGATAGATAGATAGATAGATAGATAGATAGATAGATA
>JAJPUD010007349.1:97031-109419 GCA_023553655.1 Myrmecobius fasciatus | reverse complement strand
CTTATTTTTACCTCCTTTTTTTTTTAACCTTATTTTACCACCTTTTCTCTTTTTCCCAATATGATAGCCTTTCCACCTCTAGTTTCTTTTTCATATTATCAAAGCAATATCAAATTATACCCCCATTCTTTAAGTATACCCATAGTAGAAATATAGTTCTCAAGAGTTCTTTCCTTTTTACCTTTTTATGCTTCTCTTGAGTTCTGTGTTTGGAGGTCAAATTTTTTGTTCAGATCTGGTCTTTTCATTAGAAATAGGTGAAATTCACCTATATGATTAAATGTCCATCTTCTTCCTTGGAAAATAATGCTCATTCTAGCTGGATAGGTTAGTCTTGGCTGTAATCTAAGTTCCTTTGCCTTTCAGAATATCTGGTTCCAGGCCCTTCAATTCTTCAATGTGGAGGCTGACAGATCTTGTGTGATTCTAATTACAGTTCCTCAGTATTTGAATTGTTTCTTTCTAGCTGCTAGCAGTATCTTTTCCGTTGTGCGATAGTCTTGAAATTTAGCCACGATATTCCTTGGGGATTTAATTTTGGGGTCTCTTTTAGGAGGTGATCGGTGAATTCTTTTGATGGTGATTTTGCCTTCTGATTCTACAACCTCAGGGCAGTTTTCTTTCAAGATTTCCTGGAAGATAGTGCCTAGGTTCTTTTTTCATCATGACTTTCAGGAAGTCCAATAATCCTTAGATTGTCTCTCCTAGATCTATTTTCCAAGTCAGTTGTTTTTCCTAGGACATATTTCATATTTTCTTCTATTTTTCATTTTTTTTTGTTTTTATTTGATTGATTCTTGAAGTCATATTGAGTCATTCACTTGCATTTGTTCAATTCTAATTTTTAATGTATTATTTTCTTCAGTTACCTTTTTTAGCTCCTTTTGTAACTGGCCAATTTGTTCATTGCATACTTTTTCCATTTCACCAATTTTGTTTTTCTGTAAATTGGTGTCTTTATCATATCTCTTTTGGAGAGCTTCTTGCACTGATCTCAATTCATTTCCCTATTTATCATCTAGCTCTCTTTTGAGATACTTTATGCAGTCTTCCAGGAAAGCCTTGTGAAAGGGGGACCAGGTCATGTCTCTATTTGTGGCTTCCTCTGGGATCTGCCCTTCTTTGTCTCCATAAAAGCTGTCTATGCTGAGAGTTCTCTTCTGTTTCTTATTCATTATTTAAAAAGCTTGGGGTCTGTTTAAAGCAGAGAAGTACAGGAGGGGGGGGGCAGGCGCTGTGGTAATTTGCCCTGGGGCAATTCGGATAATAAACTTCCGGTGCATTTGCAGAGGGTTAAAATCTGCCTTTTACAAAAGGCAGATCTGCCAAAGCACCTGCCTGCAGTCAGAGCAGAGTGTCCCAAGAGCCTCAGATAGACTCCCCAGGTGTTTAGAATCTGCCATGCTGAGTCCTGCCCAGATTCCTTCCCTATCTCTCCTGAAGCTGCATCCCGAACTCAGCAAACTGCCCAACCTCCTGCCTGCCTGAAACAGACCTGCTATGGAGCTCTTCAAAGGTACTTTCTGCAAGGAGTGTTTTATAGTCCAAATATTTGTGGATTCTTTGACTTAAAAATCATTTCAGAGGGCTTAATCAGTTGGCTTGAAAGAAGGTCAGAGGAGAACACAGAGAGTCGTGTCTTCACTCCACCATCTTGGCTCTGCCTCCCAAGTCCAACTTACTCTAAAGTGAAGTAGGAAATGAGGGAAATAAGAGTAGATCGGGTACCAATAAAAGGGGGGGAAGTAAATTAAGGAAGGCAGTGGTCAGAATCAAAACACTGGTGAGGAGGTAAAGGGTAAAAGGAGAAAGACAGAGACAGAGAGAGACAGGCAGAGTCAAAGAAACAGAGACACAGAAAGACAGAAAACAAAGAAAGAGATAGAAATAATCAGAGGGAAAACAGGATCGAGGGATATACACAGTAAGTATAACTGTGAATGTGAATGGCATGAACTCACTCATAAAAAAAGAAGCAAACAGAATGGATTAAAAACCAGAATCCTATATTGTGCTGTTTACAAGAAATACAATTTTTTTCTTTTTTTTCCCCTCACTTAATTATATTTTCCCCAAAATTACATGTAAAGATTATTTTCAGCATTCAGTTTCATAAGATTTTGAGTTTCAAAATTTTCTCTTCTCCCCCCTTCCCAAGAAAGCAAACAATTTGATGCAGATTACATATGTACAATCATATTAATCTTATTTCCACATTAGTCATGTTGTGAAAGAAGAATCAGAATAAAAGGGAAAAGCATGACAAAGAAAAAAAATAAAAGAAAATAGTATGTTTCTATCTGTATTCAGACCCCATAATTCTTTCTCTGGATGTCATTAGCATTTTCCATCATGAGTCTCTGGAATTGTCTTGGATCACTATATTGCTGAAAAAAGAACACACACACACACACACACACACACACACTCACACACAATAGAACTACGGGCCTGGCACAGAATTTATTATGCTACAGCTTAAGTTAGAAAAAAATAAAGGCAAGGGTAGTAATCATGTTCTCAGACAAAGCAAAAGCAGAATTGGATCTAATTAAGAGAAAAGGAAAGAAACTACATTTTGTTAAAAGGTAACAGACAATGCAATATCAGTACTAAATATATGAATCAAATGATATAGAATTTCAATTTTTAAAGAATTTAAAGGAGTTACAGAAGAAAAAAACAGCAAAACTGTACTAGTGGAAGACATCAACTTTCTCCTATCAGAACTAGATATATCTAGATGAAAAAAAAACAAGAATGAAATTAAAAAGGTGAACAGAATTTTAGAAAAATTAGATATGATAGAGAAAATTGTGGAGAAAAGTGAATGTAAATGGAAAGGAATATATCTCAGTAGTACATGGCACCTACATAAAAACTGACCATGTATCAGGGTATAGAAATTTCACAATTAAATGCAGAATGGTAGGAATAGTAAATGCATTTTTTTCAGAGTACAATGCAGTAAAAATTACATTCAGTAAAGAACCATGGGGAGATAAATTAAAAATTGATTGGAAACTAGATAATCCTAAAAAATATATGGGCCTGGGGCAGCTAGGTGGCGCAGTGGATAGAGCACCAGCCCTGAAGTCAGGAGGACCTGAGTTCAAATCTGGTCTCAGACACATAACAGCTGTGTGACCCTGGGCAAGTCACTTAACCCCAATTGCCTCAGCAAAAAAAAAATATATATATATATATATATATATATATATGGGCCAATCAATAAATCATAGAAACAATAATTTCATTAAAGAGAATGACAATAATAAGACAACATACCAAAATTTATGGGTTGCAGCCACAGTAGTATTTAGGGGAAATTTTATATCTCTAAATGCTAACATCACTAAAAAAAGGGAAAGAGCAGATCAATGAATTAACCATACAATTGAAAACCAGAAATAGAACAAATCTCCAATTAAACACTGAATTATAAATCCTGAAAATCAAAGAAGAAATTAATAAAATTAAAAGTAAGAAAACTATTGAACTAATAATTAAAGATAGGAAGTGGTTCTATTAAAAACAACAACAATAAAACAGATAAACAATTGGTTAATTTCATTAAAAAAAGATAGAATACGAAATTACCAGTATCAAAAATAAAAAGGATAAATTCACCAGCAATTAAAAGATGAAATTAAAGCAATTGTTCAAACTATTTTCCCAGTTATATAACAAAAAATCTGACAATTTAAGTGAAGTGGATAAATATTTAGAAAAATATGAATTGCCCAAATCAATAGAACAGGAAATAGAATACTTCAATAGCCCTATCTCAGAAAAAAGAAATTGAACAAACTATCAATGAACTCCCTAAGAAAAAAAATCCCCAGATGTGGGAAAACTGGGACAGTAAAACATTGTTGGAGGAGTTGTGAACTGATCTAACCATTCTGGAGAGCATTATGGAACTATACTCAAAGGGCTATCAAAACGTGGATACTCTTTGATCCAGCAGTGTCTCTGCTGGGCCTGTATCCCAAAGAGACCTTAAAAAAGGGAAAAGGACCCATATGTGCAAAAACGTTTGTAGCAGCCCTTTTGGTAGTATTAAGAAACTGGAAATTGAGTGAATATCCATCATTTGGAGAATGGCTGAATAAGTTATGGTATATGAATGTAATGGAATATATCTTCTTTATAAGAAAAAGCTGTAAGATACAATCAATAGGATGATTTCAAAAAGGCCTGGAGAGACTTATATGAATTGATGCTAAATGAAGTGAGTAGGACCAAGAGAACATTGTACACAGCAACAACAAGATTATGTGATGATCAATTCTGATGGACATGGCTCTTTTCAACAATGAGGTGATTCAGGCCAGGTCCAGTGGTCTTGTGATGGAGAGAGCCATCTGCACCCAGAGAGAGGACTATGGGGACCGAGTGTGGATCACAACACAGTATTTTCATTTTTTTGTTGTTGTTAGTTAATTGCATTTTGTTTTCTTTCTAATTTTTTCCCTTTTTGATCTTAATTTTCTTGTGCAACATGATAGTTGTGGAAATATGTAGAGAAGAATTCCACATGTTTAACATATATTGGAATACTTACTGTCTAGGGGAAGGGTAGGGGGGAAGGGAGGGAAAAATGTTGAACACAAGGTCTTTCAAGGATAAATGTTGAAAAGTATCTATACATATGTTTTGAAAATAAAAAGCTTTATAAAAAAAAGATAAAATCCCTAGGACCAAATGGATTGAGAAGTGAATTCTCCCAAACATCCATAAAACAATTAATTCTAATACAACATAAAGCATTTGAGAAAATAGGCAAAGAAGTCCTATCAACAAATATGGTGCTGATATCAGGATGAGCATAAGAAAAGTATAGAACAATTTCTCTAATAAATATTGATGCAAAAATTTTAAATAAAATACTAGCAAGGACATAACAGCAATATACCACAAGGATCATTTACCATGACCAGCTGGGATTTATATCAGGAATGCAAGCCTAATTTAATATTAGGAAAATAGTTAATATTAGCACAATTAACCTTTATCAATAACCAAACCAGTAGAAACCATATGAGTAATTCAGTAGTTGCAGAAAAAGCTTTTGACAAAATAGAATATCCATTCCTATTAAAAAAAAATTGGAGAATATAGAAATAAATGTTTTTTTAAAAAAATGATACATAGTACCTGTCTAAAATTATCAGCAAACATTATTTGTAATGGGTATAATATAGAAGCCTATCCAGTAAGAGCAGAGGTGAAGAAAAGGTGCCTTTAATCACCACTATTATTCAGTATTATATAAAAAATGTTAGCTATTTCTTAGAAAAGAGAAAGAAATTAAAGAAATTAAACCAGGCAATGAGAAAACAAAGCCATCACTCTTTGCAAGTGATATGATGGTACACTTGGAGTATCCTAGAGAATGAACTAAACAGTTAGATAAAATAATTAACAATGTTAGCAAAGTTGCTGAACATAAAATAAATCCACATCAATTATATGCATTGCTACATATTACCAATGAAGTCCAGATGCAAGAGATAGAAAGATAAATTCCATTTAAAATAACCAAAATAACCAATAAAGTACTTGGGAGTCTCCTTGCCAAGCCAAACTCAAAAACTCTATAAATACAATTACAAAATGCTTTTCCCACAAATAAAGTTAGATCTAAACAATTAGGGAAATATTGTTCTTGGGTAAATGAGCCAATATAACAAAAATGACAATTCTAACTAAATTAATTTACATATCCATTGCCATGCCAATCAAACTACCAAAATATTTTATAGAACCAAAAAAAATAGGGGCAGCTAGGTGATGTAGTGGATAGAGCACCAACCCTGAAGTCAGCAGGATCTGAGTTCAAATCTGGTCTCAGACACTTAACATTCCCTAGCTGTGTGACCCTGGGCAAGTCACTTAACCCCAATTGCCTCAGAAAAAAGCCAAAAAAAAAAAAAAAACTAAAAAAATAACAAAATTCATCTGAAAAAATTAAAAAATCAAGAATATCAAGGAAATTAATGAAAAAAATGTGAAGGAAGGTGACCCAGTCATACTAGATCTCAAACTGTATTACAAAATGGTAATCACTAAAACAATCTGTTACTGGTTAAGAAATAGAGTAGTGCATCTGTGGAATAAATTAGGTACACAAGACAGTAATAAATGACCATGGTTATCTAGTGTTTGATAAATCCAAAGACCTAAGCTTTGGGGACAAGAACTAACCATTTGAAAAAAAAAATGCTTGGAGAATGAAAGCAATATGGTAGGAACCATATTGATAGGATGTTATAAACCAATACTTTGTACTGTTTACCAAGATAAGGTCAAAATGGATATATGATTTAAACATAAAGATTGATACCATAAACAAATTAGGAGAGTAAGGAATAGTTTGCCTGTCAGATCTATGGAGAAGAGAAGATTGTATAACCAAAAAAAAAGGGAGGGGAAAAGGGAGAGAAGGGGGAAAAGGAGGGGAGGAAGGGAGAGAGAGAAAACATTATAAGATGTAAAATAGATAATTTCAATTATATTAAAATAAAAATGTTTTGCACAAACAAAACCAATGCAGCCAAAATTAGAAGAAAAGCAGGCAGGTGGGAAACAATTTTTTACACCAATGTCTCTGACATAGACCTCAATTCTCAAATATATAGAGAACTGAGACAAATTGGTAAGAATACAAATCATTCCCAATTTATAAATAGTCAAAGGATATGAACAGGCAATTTTCAGAAGAAGAAATCCAAGCTTTCAATAGTCATATAAAAAAATCTCTAAATCAGCATTGAGTATAGAAATACAAATCAAAACAATTCTGAGATACCAGCTTATCCTATCAGATTGTCTAATATAACAGAAAAGGGAAATGATAAATGTTGGGAGTATGTGGGAAAACCGGGACATTAATGCATAACATAATGTATACAATAATGTATAATGTAGATAACCTAAAACCATGCCAAAAAGGCTATAAAACTGTGAATACCATTTGATCTAGCAATACTACTACTAAATCTGTATCCCTAAGAGAATTTAAAAATCTCTTTGGAGGAAAGAACCTATTTATATAAAAATATTTAAAGGATCTCTTTTAGTGGTGGCAAAAAATTGGAAATTGAAGGGTGTGCATCAACTAGGGAATGAATGAACAAATTGTGGTATATGACTGTAACGGAATACTATTATGCTATAAGAAATGATGAACAGGATGATTTTTAGAAAACCTGGTAAGATTTATGTGAATGGATGAAGGAGAACATTGTATACAGTAATAGCAATATTCATAAGGATCAATTGTAAATAACTTAGCTACTTTCAACAATACAATAATCCAAGATAATTTCAAAGGATTCATAATGGAAAAATGTTATCTACATCCAAAGAAACAACTGACGGAGTCTGAATGAAGATTGAAGCATACAATTTTTCACATGCTTTATTTTTTGTGGTTTGTTTGATTTTTTTGTTTCTTCTTTCATTACATGACTAATATGGAAATGTGTTGTATGACTGTACATCAATAACCTGCTTCCCTTTTCAGGGAGAAGGGAAAAGGAGAAGGGAAGCAGAGAATTTTGATTTCAAAAATTTAAGAAAATGAATGTTAACAACTGTCTTTACATGTAATTTGGGGAAATTAAAATATTTTACAAAGAAGCACTTCCTATTGTTGCAAGGAACTAGCAAAGAAGTAGGCAACTCGAGAATGACTAAACAAATTATGTTTTGTGAATATAATTAAATATTTTTTTTCCATAAAAATAATTAAAGGGATGGATTCAGAGAAACCTGATAAGATCTGCATGAGTTTATTTAGTTAGCAGAATCAAGAGAACAATTTGTATGATGAGTATCGTTTTGTAAAAGAAAGCAACTTAATGGACTTAAGAACTCTGATCAATACAATGACAAACTATGACTCCAGAAAACTGATGGAAAATCATGAATGTTTTTCATTTCTTGGCAAAAAGGTAATCAATTGAAAGTATAGGTAAGAATGAGACAAAATCTTTAGACATGACCAATATATGAATTTGGGGAGAATGGGGAGTGGGTGGAATGGAATGATATTAACAAAAATTTAAAAAAAGCATATTAATGGAACATTTAAAAAATATGCAATAGAGAGCTGAGGAAAGTTCAAAAAGTGACAAAAGAGTAAGGCAGCATTTGTACTACTGTGCTGAATTTAATATATATATATAAATATGTGTATATATTAAATATATTAATATGTACATACATACATATTAATATATTAATATGTATATATTTAAATCCCAAGTTCTATATAACAAGGATTCATGGTTTCATACATAATATTTTTATGTCCTATGTATAATAATAATAACTAGTATTTGTATGGCATTAAGTTCACAAAGTACTTTTATTAGCTTATTTGAGCAATAATTTGATCATTATTTCAACAATCTTAGAAGGTAGTTGCTATTATATTTTCATTTTATTTATGAAGAAACTTCAACAGATAGAGATATTAAGTAACTTGCTCAGTGTCACAAAGCTAGTAATTGTCTGGGGCGTAGTTTGAACTGTGGTCTCCCTAACTGTAGCTCTGTTCATTGTACCATTTAGCTATATGTATAAATATTCATGTTTGTTGATGTTTTCCAAATTCATAATAATCATAAAAATTTGAAAAAGTGACAAAAATTACCAACCAACCACATAGAATGGAATTCCTCTATAATTTATGGAAATGTTTCTCTCTTAGATATGGGTTTAATTAGTTGGGCTCTGACTTTGCTTTCCAATTCTGATATTCTCTTATTTTGTTACTTTTTTCAAATGTCCATTTTAATATTAGGAAGTTATATGACTATGAAATTAATTTCTCATTCTTTTTCATCCTTAGCCAAATTGAGATCTTAATATTTTTACTGTCTCAAAAAATCATTGTGAAGAAGCACTTTTAAATTGTAAATAAAATTTTATTATTCTTAATAATTAAAGTTTACATTAAGATACTCATTTAAGCATTTGTTAGGCTCTTCATCAGAAACTGAAACCTGAGTTGGAGAAATGATACTGCAGATGCCTGGTGGGAATATTTAGATTATTATCTTTAGTTCTAAGGGACTTTACCTCTCCATTATATGTTTCCTTGTTTTTGTTTTTCTGATAATCAAAAAATGAGGACATCTCTTCATGTTCCATTTTTTTAAATTTTAAAGATAATTATCTTTTATATTTATTTATTATATGCATATAATAAATATAATTTTTTTTCTCAATTACATGTAAACATAATTTTTAACATTCATTTAAAATATTTTTGACTTTCAAGTTCTTCCCCTTCCTTTCATCCTTTCCCTTCCTTGAGTTTTAATTATATCTATGCATACATTACAAATAACATTCATACATGGTATACTAAATTTGCTATCAGGGTGAATATTCTCTCCTGGAGTCCATTTATCTCATTGATTCACTTCCTCTCTGACTCTTGCCAAGAAATTGGAAAAAAAAAAAAAAAGGAACTTTCTTTTTGGTTTGCTTTTTAATTGTTGTTCTAAATATTTTGCAACTCTGTCAAGTCAGTCAATTCAGATTAGTTCAAAATAAGTGGAGTGTGGATCTGTAGCTCTTTCTGTTATTCACTTTTCATAGACTAAGAAAGTACTCTGGATTTCTTTTTGTGGACGAGAAATCCCAACATAATTTAGATCTATATTATTTGTTCTTTTTGCATTTATGCTTTTTCCTTACTGATCAATGAAAACTTCCTAGAATTCATTTCTTATGCAGTTACTCACGTATGATTTCATTACTAGGATATTTTAAACAGGTATAATTAAATTTCTTGTCTCCATTTGTCAGGGGAGTGGCACAGTAATGAGGTAATTTGCTCAGTGAAAAAAATTAGGTAACATCTTCATTTGTGTTATTAGAAGGAAGCTCAGAGTATTTTAGGAAAAAAAAATCCTTTATTGCTATGGTGAGCACACAGTGGGTATTCAATTCTTGTTGGATTAAATCTGCTTCATTTATGCAAAAGTATAGAAATACCTGAGTTGAAATCACAATGGCAGGGGATACAGTACCTGCTCCTCACTGTCCCATTCCCATATCTAGTCATTTGGTCCACACTAAAATAAGTCTGACCCCCTATTACAGGTAAATTCCTCATTCTCACATTCACTGATTCATCAATCTCTGCTATCAAACTTTTGCTATTGCAGGGATAATTCTTTTTTTTTTTTTATTAAAGCTTTTTATTTGCAAAACATATGCATGGTTAGTTCCCCAACACTGACGTTACAAAGCTTTCTGCCACAAATTTTTCCCCCTTAGTCTCTCCCCACCCCCCAGATGGCAGGAAGTCCACTACATGTCAACTATGTTAAAACACTTGGCAAGTCGAATATATGTATACATATTTCCACATCCCTCTAGCTGTGCAAGAAAAATCGTGTCCAGAAAGAAAAAAAAAAATCCAAGAAAGGAAACCCAATGCAAGCAAACATCAATATCTAAATCAATAGAGAGCATGAAAATATTATGTTGTGGTCCACATTTCATATCCCTCTCTCTGGGTGTATATATGGCTTTCTTCACTGAACAATTGGAGCTGGTTTGAAGCATTTCATTGTTGAAGAGAGCTATGTCCATAAGAACTGATCATCATATAATATTGTTGTTGCTGTGTATAATAATCTCTTGAGAACCATTAAATGTAAAGATGATTTCCCAATTTATTGCTTTCCTCCTAATCTTGCTTGCATTAGTTTTGTTTGTACAAAAACTTTTAAACTTAATATAGTCAAAATTATCTATCTGGTGTTCAATTAAGATTTCCAATTCTTCTTTGGACATAAATTTATTCCATCTCCACAAGTCTGAGAGGTAAACAATCCTATGTTCCTCTAATTTGCTTATAATATCACTCTTTATATCTAAATCATGAATCCATTTAGATCTTATCTTGGTATGTGATGTTAGGTGTGGGTCAAGCCCTAATTTCTTCCACACTGGTTTCCAATTTTCCCAGCAGTTTTTGTCGAATAGTGAGTACTTATCCCAAAAGCTGGGGTCTTTGGGTTTATCAAACACTAAATTGCTATAGTTATTGCCTATTTTGTCCTGTGATCCTATCCTATGCCACTGATCGACTATTCTATTTCTTAGCCAGTACCAAATGGTTTTGATGACCGCTGCTGGTACAGCAAGGCCACCTTCATCAGCCTTTTTTTTCATTAATTCCCTTGAAATTCTTGACCTTTTGTTCTTCCAAATGAACTTTGCTACAATTTTTTCTAGATCTGTAAGATAATTTCTTGGGAGTTTGATTGGTATGGCACTAAATAAGTAAATTAGTTTGGGTAGTATTGTCATTTTTATTATAATCACTCAGCCTACCCATGAGCACTTGATGTTTTTCCAATTGACTAGGTCTGACTTTATTTGTGTGAAAAGTGTTTTGTAGTTTAGTTCCCATAGTTCCTGATTTTCCCTTGGCAGATAGATTCCCAAATATTTTATACTATCAACAGTTATTTTGAATGGAATTTCTTTTTGTATCTCTTGCTGCTGAACTTTGTTGGTAATATATAAAAATGCTGATGATTTTTATGTGGATTTATTTTGTAGGATAATTCTATACTATCAAACTTTTGCTATTGCAGGGATAATTCTATTTTTGACTTTAGTGTAGGGTTTCCCCAAAAGGGGAAAGTGAAAGAGGTATCCAATGTACAATATAAATGTGGAACAAAACAAATCATTTATAACCACACAGGAAGCAAGGTAAGCATATGAGAAGTGCAACTTGAATGAACAGAATTTTAACAGCACTCATTAGCTTAACTTATTTTAACTAGTTTAGTCAGCTGGGAGGCTAATATCCAAGTCTAATTTTGGACATAAACAGTTCTTGTAAGCCTGATAACCTGTGTATGCTTTTGGGGGGTGAGGGATGGCAAGGTCCCCAGTATACTCACATTTTACATTGAGAAACAGCATTTAGTAGTGTTAGACAAAGAGTCAGAAACTTCTAGGTTTTACCAGGAATGCAGGGATGGTTCAATAGTAGGAAAACTATTAACATAATTGACTATATTAATAACCAAATTAACAAAAAACATATGATAATCTCAATAGATGCAGAAAAAGCATTTGATAAAATCCAACATCCATTCCTATTAAAAACATTAGAGAGTATAGGAATTAATGGACTTTTCCTTAAAATAGTCAGTAGCATCTATTTAAAACCATCAGCTAGCATCATATGCAACGGTGATAAACTAGAACCATTCCCAATAAGATCAGGGATTAAACAAGGTTGCCCACTATCACCATTACTATTCAATATTGTATTAGAAATGCTAGCCTTCGCAATAAGACAAGAAAAAGAGATTAAAGGAATTAGAGTAGGTCATGA
>JAJPUD010007349.1:66242-96631 GCA_023553655.1 Myrmecobius fasciatus | reverse complement strand
TATATATATAAAAAAAAAGAAACTTCGAGGTTCAAATCCTATTTCAGATACTTCCTAACTGTATGAATTTAGGCAAGACAGTTAAAATTTTAAGTCTCAATTTCTCTCGTAAAATGGGGATAGTGAATTGATGACACAACCAGGATTACAATCTAGGTTTCTTGACTGTCTTTTATTCTAGACCCTGTTACTTTGAAGTGCGATTAGAATTGGAGAAAAATAAGCGATATCTTTGGTTGGCAAATAGACTATTTGTTGGCTTTTTGGGATAGGTGAGGGAATCTTGTTTAAGTATAAGTATACCACAACACAGAATTAAGGGTTTAGGGGAAGCCACAGTTCTTGTTTCAGACCTAGGGAGCCTGAACTGGTTATCCTTGTTAGGCAGGTTGTGAAAGACCATCTCCACTTAAACCAGGGTGGGACAAGGCCTACTGGGCAAACAGCCAACAGATGAAGAAGACTTCTATCAGAGCAAATGAGTAGCTGCTGTTTCTGTGGGTTCCAATTTCCTAGGACAGACTAATTTTTCTCTGACTTGGTTTTGGATCACTGAGTCCATGTTAATCTAATTTATACAGTAAAACTCCATCATAACCCTGATTTATTGCCTAGACCTGCCTAGGTATTCAACCCTGTTGAAGAAAAGGTACTATGTGCAAGGAAACCAGATTTTTAATCTTAGCTTAGTCACTGAATGTTTTATGCTATTTTATGCCATTGTTCAGGCCCTAAAGTCCCCGTCTGACACTCATTTTCCTCATCTGTAAGGTTAAAAAGCATTGTCCTGCTTCCTTTCTAGGGTTATTAGGAAAATTAAATGAGATAAGGTCTTTGAAAGTCCTTTGTAAACTATAGACTTTCTATATAGGGGATTAAAGCCAACCGATGTCAAAAAAAAAAAAATAGTGTACTGAATTGAGAATTAGAAGACCTTAGGTATATAGACTTGGCCTTTGGGATTATATGACTTTGGGAGAAGTGCTTAACCTGTGTCTCAGTTTTCTCATGTATAAAATAAAGCCACTGGACTAAATGAACAAGTACAGAGACTATGCTGAATACTGGGCATACAAAGACAAAAGCAAAATAGCCTTCACCCTTGTGGAGCTGACATTATAATGGTGGGAGTTATGTGGTACATATAAATAGTATATATGCAGAATACATACAGAGCAACCTTAGAGAGGGAAGGCAGTATCAGCTTGGGGAGTGGGGGAAGAATGGGAAAATACCTGTAGAAGGTGGATTTTAGGCTCTTTTGAAGGTAGTCAGGAAAGCTAAGAACAATTGGTGAGGAAGGATTCCAGGCTTGGGAACAAACAAATACAAAGGCTCTAAGATGGGAGATGGAATGTTGTATGTGGGGAGGAGCTGACACACACATTTTGTGATCCAGAGAAAGCCTTTTATTTAGGCTTTAGTTGTCTCATGTGTAAAAAACAAGAGAATTGGCCTCCCCGGCATCTAAAATTCCTTCTTACTCAAAAATCTATCATTAGAGGTGGCTTTTTTTTCCCCAAAAAATTATGTATTTCTAGCACCTAGCTCAGTGGCTTATACAAAATAGCCATCTAATAAATGTTTATTAAATTAAAGGGACCTATTCCAACAGCCTCATTTTATAAGTGAGGACACTAAGGTACAGGTATGGGAAGTTATTTGACCAAGGACTGGTGCTTCCAGTGCAGGTTTTCTGATTCCTCAGATTGTGCTCTTTCTAGGCTGATAGTGGCAATATCATGCTTATTATCATAACTTGTTATATTTCTAGGAAACATGTTATTTTAGGAATATACTGATTTTTTTTTTTAATGTAGCGAGTTGTATCACATTTTACAGGTCAGTGTAATGTTTCTATTCAAAGCAGGAATGGAAGTCCAGGTTTATCCCTTTTCACCAAGGCAATAATGCTTTCTGTACAGGCAATTTATGCAAACACAGGCATCTACACGTAGGCAATCATAAACGTTTTTGGAGATGAATGGGCCACGGGTTGGGAGGAATGATTCAAGCAAATTACTCAGAGCACTTAGGTCAGAAGGCTTGGGTTCTAATGTGACTCTGTCACTCTTCTTGGGGGCGTGGGCCTACTTCCTCCTCTCTGAAATGAGGAAGTGGGGACAAAATTGATTTTTTATAACTGGGTCTCTGTTAAAGATTGTTTAAATTCTCTTTGCACCTTGCACGCCGAAGGCCAGCCCTAGAGATCTAATTAGCAAGAGGCTCCGAGGGAAAAAAACTCCCCACCAAAGTAAGCCTTTTTCCTTTCTGGCTTCTCGGGGAAGCAAAAGTGAGACTGCCATCAGCACAACCAGTGCAAGGCAAGGGCAACATTCACATGCATGCCGGCCCCACATTCCCAAGAGGTGCAACCGGTCTTTCCCGCCCACGAGTGACCTAATTACAGGTTTTCTCTTTGTGGGAAGGCCCCCTACGCAAACGGCGTACCCTTCCTCCATTAGCCCAAAATGCTATGAGGAAGTCTATCATAGAGGTTTAGGATAGGATTGCATCCATTTATACAGCGGGCCTTTCCGGGACCAAATCTAAGCCCCGCAGTTACAAAATCGGAAGCTAGAGCCCGATAGAAGTAGAAGCCGCTCGACTACACTCTTCTGCCAGATCCTATGCTGGGAAAGCGCCACTTGCAGCGCCTGCGCTTTCGCCCCACCTAGGTATACTACAATATGCCTTCCTCTGGCCCGGTGACGATGGCGCCTGGGCAGTCCCGGGACTCCTTCCCTTCCAAGACCTCGCCCTGAAGCTAAGGTGCCTCTTCCTCCTAGTTCAGTCTCTTCGCGCCCACACCCTATAATCCCTTTCCCTACGCCACCCTCCGCACTGAAACTGCGGCTGCGCCATTTCTTTTTCCAAATTCCTGCCAGCTCCTTTCTCCTCCGCCTCCCCACGTTGGGGAGATGACGTCAGTACGCCGGGTGGCCGCCATTACAGAGAAGCTGAGCTCAGGAGCTAGAGGGAAAGGAGAAGTCGCTGCCGCCGGCGCCCAGTAGAGTCTGTGGGCATAGAGCCGGTCCCGAGAAGCAAGCCCGGCCGCCACCCACAAAGCCCCGCGACAGGCGGTGGCAGTTGTGTGAGTGCGTGCTTGCGGCCGGAGCGGCTGGGAGAGGGTGCCGGTGGGGCCCGGAGGCGGCGGCGGCGGCAGCATCATGGACGAGAAGGTCTTCACCAAGGAGCTGGACCAGTGGATCGAGCAGCTTAACGAATGCAAGCAACTCTCGGAGTCCCAGGTCAAGAGTCTCTGTGAAAAGGTGAGGCCGCTCAACAGGCCGGAGCCTCGGGCCCAGGGCCTGTGTCAGCGGTGCCCGCCCCCTCTCCCCGGAGGATGAGCCGGGGCCCCCCGGGTTCTGCTCGGGGATCGAAGGCAGGGGGAGAATTCGCCGCTTCTTCTCCCTCCTCTGTCCGGGGCGATACGGTCGGCCTATACCGTGGGGATGCATGACGGCGGAGCAAGGGGGGGAAACGGGAGGCTTCCCGAAGACCCTGGCCTGCTTTCTCCTGGCCGGGGCAGGGAGAAGGGTCATGGACAGCCTGCAATTGGCAACATGGCGGAATCCGCCGGGTTTCACCCGACGCCTCGTTCTCCGTCCCTAGTAGAGGGTCGTCCGGCATAGAGAAAGCCTTTCCTTTGAGCCCGGTTCTTGGTCCCTGCTTTCCGGGGCTGCTCGGCGCCCCCTGGCTCCGGCGCTTGGATTGGCCGTCTTCACCGCTTCTGCCTAAAATGGCGCCGCTCGGCTGGGTCTCGGGAAGCTCCGAGAGTGTCCGGGTCCCGGCTGGCGGGAGGTGGGCTGGAAGGGAGGGGGTCGGGGATCCTCGAGCTGAAGCGGGGTGGGGGGGCGGTCTCCAGCAAGGGAGAGAGAGAGGGTGGCGGGACCTAACCTGGCCTAAGGGAACCAAGGAAGACTTCAGTGCTGGGCGGGAGACGGGGGTGGGCAAGGGGAGGCTAGAGGGCAGTGGGCTGTGTGGGCGGAAGGATGATTTAAGGGGGATTGATTCTCTTTGCGTGAGGAGAAATGGTTCCAAGAAATTCCCAGGTTAAAAATCTAAAGGTAAAACAACATTCTACAGTTAGGGTTTCCTGGATTGTATAAAATAAAGGTCACGGGACTTTTAAAAATTGTATAGGAGATTCAACTCTTGTTACAATGTATAACTTGCTCAAATGGAATTAAAGTGCGTTCTGTGAACTTTTAATCGTGAATTTTTCTGGGCTTCTAAGAAGTCTTAATCTTGAATTTCACATTTCAGCATAATTAGTTGGATCTTGTCATAGTTACAAGAAGAGTCGTGGTTAAGTGGTATCATAAAATATAATAATTTCTTGCCATTGAAAGAAATGTTGGCAAATTGGCAAAGCATGTTGAATATCCTTAAAGGAAGTGGTATCAATAAAATTCTTTATTCTATAACTTCTCAGATTTTTTAAGAATATTCTTCCCCCCTCTTTTTAAAGAGCATCATAACTTAGAAACGTGCTAGTTTTCGTTTGTTGAATTTAATTTGATAACGTACTTAAAATGTATTGTAAGAATCGTTAAATATATTAATATTTTTCATCAAGCAGCCTTCCTCTCATGCAGATAACGATCCACTTTGACTAACAATATTTTTGACTGATTAGCTGAGGAAAATAAAAAAAACCTTGTGATTCTTTTTAAAACTATATTGTGCTTTATATGTGTATATAGGTAGATAGATTTAAGGCAGCTCTACATCTTGCACTTTTTACAATAGTGTTGATGTCATAATCTTTTGTACTTACAGTCTAATATCTGGTGAGGTTTCTTTTCATAGACTTTATTCACCAAATATAATCCTCTTTGCAGGGAATGAAAGATACATGATAGAAGCTTTTTCCTAGAGAGGGACATAAAGGATTACTTGTGGACTGACTAAATGGAAAGCTTTGGATTAATGTCGAATATGAAATTTACATTTAAACAAAAACTGTTTAAAAATCTGTTGCACAATTCTGTTTTCTTAAAAGATGTGGTGTTCCGAGATTGGCTGTTTAAGATACTGCATTTCTAACTGTCACCTAAATTGACAATTTTGAAAAGTTTTTCACTGCAACTTGAATTGTCTCTTCTATAGATGGTGGTAGCAAACTGCTAATTTATGGGATCAAATTTGTATTTGTGTTGCAATTCAAATTTACATTGGAACCCTGTACTGGTTCTTGACCCCTTAATTCAATAGCACCACGATAACCTCTAATTGAAAGTACATTTGTCCATTCACCTTTGTGCAGGAAAAAATCTCCGACATCATCTTTTGATTTAAAAATAAGTTAGAAATAATGCTCTGGTATAATTCCAACTGAAGGAGCTATAAGTTTGTAGTTAAAAAGTCATTTAAATGTCAGAATGAAAACTATTCTGAACCCTATGCCTGTATTTATTATTCTCTTAAGTTCTAGCTTGTCTGGAATTCACATGATCTTTCCTTCCAATACACTTGAAATGTAATAGCTCCCTCATTTTCTCATAGTGCTCTGACTTGGACCTCTTTTTGTGTTTATTAAATTCTCCTTTTATTATTTATATATATGTATAAAGGTGTAAGTATATATAGGCATATATGTATGTATGTAAATATCAGTGTTTGCTTATAGTAGTATTTCTGTATATGCTGCTTCTGTCTCCCTTTTAAATTAAAAGCTTTTTGAAAGTATAAGTTGTTTTATTACCATAGTCCCCAAACTTATTACCTTGCCTTGCATTATGTATAGTATTTGCTGACTTCCCATTTGCTTTTTACCAAAATATTTTATATGAACCTGGAATGGGGGGGCACGGAATGGGATTTTTTTGGTGTTTTAAATACAAAGGTTTTAAATTTTAAATGATGTGGACAAATGCTTAGCTCCTATTGCATTTTGCTAAACATAAAGATAAGGTTCTTGGCCATCAAGAAAATTCCCATTTCATTTTTGAATAAAGTTTTTTTCCTGAAATGGATCTCTTTGTGTATTGGAGGAGCTGATGATTATTTGATCACTAATTTGAAAGTTTTGCGTTAAAGTGAATATTATCTTTTGTGATTTTGCTGACCACTTTGTCAGTCTTCATATGTTGTTTTTATTTTGTTTTTCCTAGAAGTTCAGTAAACCTATAAATTAATTTTTAAATTTACCTTTAAATCATTTTGAAGACAGTAGTTTTCATAAGTCTGAAGAGACAGACTTATCAATATAAAACTATTTCTCCCCCCCTTGAACATTAACTCATTTGGTGAAAAGTAGGTTTTCCTCTATCTCTTTTAAGCTCCAGTTTTGCTCTCCAACTACCTGCTGGATATCTCTACCTGCATGTCCTTTAGATAACAATTTTGGATCATCCTTGATCCCTCACTTCCCATATTCAGTCTGTTTTGCTTCCACATGTCCCCGGGGGTTACTTCCTCTGCCCTAGTTGAGGCCATCATCTCACCTGAATTAGTGGCTTCACAGTCTTTTTTTCCTCCATCCTTTCCATAGCTGCTAAAATGATATTCCTGAACACAGATCTGATCATATCAAAAAGTTCCAGTGACTATCCTTTCAGAATAAACTAAAACCTGATTGACATTTAACATCCTTTATAATCCAACTCCATCCTGCCTTACAGACTTATTATAAGTTAATCTTCACACTCTGCAGTCAAGCCATGGCAAACTGGCCTTCTTGCTTTTCTTTTTCTGCTGAGGCTGTTGGGGTTAAGTGACTTGACCAAGGTCACACAGCTAGGGAATGTTAAGTGTCTGAGACCAGATTTGAACCCAGGTCCTCCTGACTTCAGGGCTGGTGCTCTATCCACTGGGCCACCTAGCTGTCCCCCTTCTTGCTTTTCTTCACAAGATATTTCATCTCCAGGCTTGGAGACTTTGCACAGGCTATTCCTCCATTCCTGCAATGTTACTCCCATCTCATCTCTGGCTTTGTATTGCTGTTTTTACTTTAAGCTCATTCTGTAGTCTCTTCCTTAACACTTCTCCTATTTTATTGTATTTATTTTGTATATATTTGTAAATTCTGAGAAGAGACTGTTTTGGGTGTTTATATTAGCAACCTTAGTGCCTGATGCTGTAAATGGTGTGTTTGATTATTTGTTTTAATAACATTAATTGCTCTGATCTTGAGGCTTTCTCAAGTTTCTTATATCCCTTTTGTAAAAATCATTCAGAAAGTTTTTGTTTTAAAAAAGCATTTGCACTTTGAGAAGGAAAAATATTGTGTAAAATTTGGAGTGATTTGTCAATATATGCTGTTTAGCTGAGTTGCCTTAAAGAGAACCTGATTGATGCAAGAGTTTGTTTCAAAATGCTTATTGTATGTTAAAATATTTAATGTCAAATGACAGTAGTAATATGTAATGAGTCTCTGGTAAAAAATACTGAAACTGCAAAGTGGCATGCCACGAACAACCAATCATTAAAAAGTTACTTGTGTTGGAAGGAAAGACTAAATCTCCTTATACTTAGAACACTGAATTTTATCTCTTCAAAAAAATCTCATTAGTGTATCTTTCTGAGGTTTACAAAGCACTTTTCCCCCCAAAATCTGAGATAGTTATATTAATTCTAATATTGTTAACAGTTGAAGAAACAACACAAAAGTATTAATTGCCTGTGCCAAGATTGGAGAGTGGGCTGCAATTTATTTATTGATGTTTTAGGTTTTTTCTCAGTTACATGTAAAATACTTAAAAACATTTAAGAGTTTTGAATTCTCTCCCTTCTTCCTCCCTAAGATAGTAATCAATTTGGTAGATTATCCATGTTCAATCATGCAAAACATTTCCATATTAGTCATGTTGTGAAAGAAACACCAAAATAAAAACAAATCCCAACAAATGAGAAAAATAAAGAAAATGAAAAATGAGAGGTAGATAGCATTTTTTCATCATAAATCCTTCACAAGTCACAGCTGATCATCATACAATGTTGCTGTTACTGTATACAATGTTTTCTTGGATCTTTTCACTTAACTTTGCATCAGTTCATGTAAGCCTTATCCAGTTTTTCTAAAGTCATTCTGCTCATTTCTTAAAGTACAATAGTATTCCATTACAATCATGCCACATCTTGTTCAGCCATTCCCCAATTGATTGATTTCCAAATGATGATTCAAAATTCTTTGCCACCACAAAAATATTGGCATAAATTTTTTTGTACATATAACTCCTTTCTCCCCCCCCCCCAAATCTCCATGTGATACAGATCTTTAGTGGTGGTTTTACTGGATCAAATAATCTAAAGGAATGCTCAATCACAATTTTTTAGCTCTTTGGGCATAGTTCCAAATTACTTTTCAGAATGGTTGGACCAGTTAAGAAAAAATTCCGCCTGTGCCAGAATTTCAATTTGTACCTCACCTCACTCTCAGTTGATTGCTCTTTGCCACACAGTTTCTAATTGCTCATGGATATAATTTTTATATTTTCAGCCTGTCAGCTGTTTTTATACCTATTGTAGATATGCAGGGATTGCTGTTTTTTAAATTCAATATTTGGGAAAATGTTTTTACTTCAATTTCTAAAATTTAATTTAACTTAGATACAATTTTAATAAAGTATTCTGTCCCCAGATATGGTTTGTTTAAAAAAAAATTGATATATGCACCATATATAGAATTTTTGCTTATTATAAGTGGTTCTTTTTTTAATCTTTACATACATTTGAAATAAGTATATTGCTTCATTTGGAGCTATGCTCAAAAAGTTGTCAAACTGTGCATACCCTTTGACCCAGCAGTGTTTCTACTGGGCCTATATCCCAAAGAGATCTTAGAGGAGGGTAAGGGACCCACATGTGCAAGAATGTTTGTGGCAGCCCTTTTTGTAGTGGCTAGAAACTGGAAACTGAGGGGATGCCCATCAATTGGAGAGTGGCTGAATAAATTATGGTATATGAATGTTATGGAATATTATTGTTCTGTAAGAAACAACCAGCAGGACGATTTCAGAGAGGCCTGGAGAGACTTGCATGAACTGATGCTGAGTGAAACGAGCAGAACCAGGAGATCATCATGCACAGCAACAACAATATTACATGATGATCAATTCTGATGGACATGTCTCTCTGCAATAAAGAATTGTCTCAAACCAGTTCCAGTTGTTCACTGAAGAAAACCATATACACCCAGAAAGAGGGACATGAAATATGGACCACAACGTAACATTTTCATGATCTCTATTGACATTTGCTTGCATTGTGTTGCCTTTCTCTGATTCTTTTTTTTCTTGTAGATAGGATTTTTCTTGCATAACTTCTCAAGCATTTCAACATTATTAACATGTAGTGGACTTCCTGCCATCTAGGGGAGGGGAGGGGACTGGGGGTAAAATTTGTATTGGAAAGCTTTGTAAAGATCAAGGTTGGGGAACTACCCATACATATGTTATACAAATAAAAAGCTTAAAATAAAATTAAAAAAAGGAAATAAGTATATTGCTTCCCATTGTTCTAGAAATAATTTTCGGGGGCAGCTAGGTGGTGCAGTGGATAGAGCACCATCCCTGAAGTCAGGAGGACCTGAGTTCAAATGTGGCCTCAAACACTTAACATTCCCTAGCTGTATGACCCTGGGCAAGTCATTTAACCCCAATTGCCTCAAAAAAAAAAAAAGAAATAACTTTCTGTCTTGTTACTACCCCAGTCTTGTACAAGTACATGAAAATTTTAGGAGTCATTGAAGTTATGTCTTTATACCAACTAATTTTGTATATTATATTTCAGTCTTTAGAAATTGAATGATCAAGATCACATACATGTATATACTAGGTTCTTAGAGGTGATTTTTAGTAGGCTTATTCTAATTTCTATGTTTTCTGTTTTTTGAATTTTTGAAATAGGCCTTTGGAAGCAAAAATCCGTTCTGAAAATTTTTGTAAATATTCTAGAAATTAATATTTTTCCTTCTTTGTTCTGAGTTTGTTAAAGCACTTTCATTTAATTTTTTTTGAACATTTTATGTTAAAAATTTATTTTAGGTATCATACATAATGAATGCTTTGGTACCTATTCATTTTATTTTACTATTTTTTAAAATTTTAATTATTTTTATTTTAAGCACAAAAATTGCATTAAGCAATATAATATAAAATTTCTGCTTTTAGAAATTGATGAAATATATTGGCTTACTTGCCATTTGGGGGAGGGGTAGAAGGAAAAGGGGGGAAATTTGGAACACAGGGTTTTGCAAGAGTGAATGTTGAAAAATTGGCCATGTAAATGTTCTGAAAATAAAAAGCTTTAATTAAAAATAGTAAATTAACGATATGCATTATTTAGTTGTTAAATTCATGTTCTGTTCCAAGAATTAAAATAGCAGTATTCTCAATAAAGTTACCTTGAGAAACATGGATGTGACCATAAAAGTATCAAACTCATATTAAATAAAGCCACTGTGGGATTTTTGTCTTGAATACAGTTATATAAAAATGAAATTTGGAGGATTATTGTGTGAAATCTAGAAAATGTGATTTCCCATTGTGATAGAAAGGAATTGGACAGTCACCAAACATCATTGGCCTATTATGTACATTGGAGAAACAAACATAAAAATAAGTGAGCCCCCCTGCCTTGGGAAGTTGGGAGGTGAATTTATATTTTATTAGGAGAAATGATTCACAAACTTGTAAAACACAAAATATAAACAAGGTAAATGAAGAGTAATTATTTTTTCTTTTTGTGTGAAAGAGGTGGTGGTCAAACCATTGAAATCTTTGCATGAGAAAAATGCAATCAACACTTGGTCCCTATTCTTACAGAACTTAGTCTGATCTCCATAGCAGAGGAGATAGACAAAACTAGATGAGTGCTGTAGGAGAAATGGGAATAAATTGCAATGGAACTGCCCAGGTGGGACATCAAAAGCTTGTTTAAGGAAATAGCTTTTGAACTGTCTTGAAGGAAGATAGGATTTAAAGGATGGATAGAAGTGTATATGGAATGACTAGATAGAATTTTTTTCTTCTTTATAGAGTACTCCGAAGGTGGGAAAGTGTAAAGCATTATAAATTTCTTCGGAAAAGAAAGTGTTAGTGCTGTTTTTAGATCAGATAATTTGTTATTGTTATTGTTATTATATAGAAATCTGAATTGAGGTGCTTTAATGAACACCCCTATAAAGTGGAGGTTCCTTTTTATTTGGTTGAGTTATTGAGGAATTCTCACTGAGGGACTACTAAGAAATTTGCTTGTCATTCAGTTTATTGAAATAACTTGTCAATATTATTTTGTGTGAACTGTATTATGGCTATTAAATGATAAGGTAACAACCTATTTATATTTGAACAAGAATCTACAAGCAGTAGTATACTCTAGGTGCTACCTGGAGCACAAAACATTGTAATGTAATAAAATTGGTGATGTTGTTTTTGTTTATCCTTCATTCTTCAAGACCACATGCTATAACATGCTAGTGAATTGGATTTGAGTAAAGAAGGGCTATGTAATTTTATCAGCTTCATTGTAGTTAACTCTTTCAAATGAGATTACTGTCATATCTGGAACCTTCACAAATGTTGTATCAACTGTCAGAATATTTCTACAGGTTCCACCTATTTGTTCTATGAATCAGATGTTCCTTGACATAGGCATGGAACAAAGTGATATAACTGGTTTAGATTCTTTATGCCCTTGAAAGAGAGGAGAATTCAGGGGTAACAGATTTTTTTCAGTTGTGTCTAACTCTTCCTGAGCTCATTAGGTGTTTTCTTGGCAAAAATACTCCATTGGTTTGCCATTTCCTTTTCCTGCTCAATTTACATATGCAAAACTGAGGCAAATAGGGTTAAATTACCTTTTTTGAGTTAAGCTGAGCTAGTAAGAATCTGAGGCCTGTGAGTCTTCCTGAGTCCAGGTCTGGGTACTTTATTATTTCATCTGGTTGCTCCACTTTGGTTGAGACTAGTAGATACAAAGGGAAATAGTTTTGTGATACAATATAGTCATTGTTTCCAGTTCTTGTCATGTGGATCCAAGCCTTTAAGTTATGATAATAATTAGCATTATCTTTTCCACTTTTTTGTCTTTGTGATTATTAGAAAGATCGAACACTTCAGTTACCTGCATTTGCAAATTGAGAAATGAGAAACTGTCTAGTATCAATCCTGTTCTTTCCTTTCCTCCCCAGTTTCCTAGAGTGGTATGTTTAGCAAAGCAAGTTTTCTTTGTACCATCCATTAGTAGAAACTGGAGGATTACTGCCAGTGGTCTTTATATGGTTTTGAGGCAGTCATACTAGAAGGAAATGGGGGGAGGAAAGTGGTATAAGTATGTTACTTTTTAGGGCAATCAAGGGATTAGGAAATTTGTGAGAAAGAGCTTTTTACTACTGCATATATGCTTTTTTGTTCCCTTCAATATTTTTTCTCTATTTCTCATTTTCCATTGAGCATCTCAGTTTTGAAAACCTTTTAGTCAGGGGCAGCTAGGTGGCGCAGTGGATAGAGCACCAGCCCTGAAGTCAGGAGGACCTGAGTTCAAATCAGGTCTCAGACACTTAACATTCCCTAGCTGTGTGACCCTGGACAAGTCACTTAACCTCAATTGCCTCAAAAAAAAAAAAAAAAAAAAAAAAAAAAAAAAACCTTTTAGTCTGTTCTTCAGATAATTTTGGGCCAAAATCATAATGGGGAATAATCTTTTAGCAGCCAGCCTCTCTTAATTGTTTTCTGCAACAAAGGTGGCGGTTTGGCCAGTGTAAGAAGGTTTTTCTAACAGCCCAGAAAAAATAAGTTTGAGAGTAGTTGCCCTTGAGTTTAACTCTCTACTAGAAAACAATCTAAAAAAAATCCATTTAGCAAATTGACCATTGTAATTTTTGTTTTCTTCCTGTGATGGAACTTCTGAATTCTAGCATATTTTTGACATAAACATTTTCTTAACTACCTAGTTGAGAAAGAAAAAGAAAAAAATACTAAAAAGCTTCAATGGAAGAGCTCAATGAATTTTTCATTTGTTTCAGTGCTATGACTTTGGAATAAGATGGCACCTTGACAGGCAGAAATGAAACAAGACCTGCCTTAAGGCATTTCTACTTAAATCAAAAGGATTGTTCTGTACACCATGACTTATTTGAAGAGGGAGAATTTTAATTGATGATTAGACATTAATTAATTTTTTATTTTTTGGAAATAGCATCCCATAAATTTACCACCTGTTTTATCTGTGCAATTTTGGTTAAAAGGAGTAAGCTCTTTGTTTTTGCAAAACTATCAAGTTTAATCTCAGTTGCATTTGGTTTTGTGGTTATAAATGGTTTTAAGTTAAATTCTCCCAAACTAAGGGAACACCTTTTTAAAAAATTATCTTCAGAGTATTTGAAAAAAGAGAGCCTCCCTGAATATGGATCCCTTGTCATAAAGCAGTATTCTTAAATGTGTTTTAGGGGTGGGAGTACAGAGTCAAGAAAGTGGGCCTGCTATATATAATGATCCCTTTCTTAGAAAAAAACTCTTTAACTTCAATATTGGAAGCACAAGTGTCCATGAACTAGTTTTGTTTTTTTTTTTAAATAAACCATATTTTGATGACCATTTTAAAATATAATTGGTTTCCTTTGTGATCCTTTGTATCTTATTTTGTACATTTAAAACATTCTGAAAAAACTGCAACAAGGGTCCATGATGGAGCTAAAAGTGACTTCATGATGATGTCGTTTAACCTAATTTCTTTTGCTTTACTCTGCCTATCAACAAATTCTTTGTAATATTTGCATTTCCCTATGAAAATTAATGAGTTGCTTAATATAGAACCAAATTTCAGGACTAGATGTTAGAAATCACCTAGTTCAACCTCCTTTTTTTATAGATAGGGAAACAAGCCTAGAGAGAAAAGTGACTTCTGTCCTCTTCTGGTGGAAAGAGCCTTAAAATTCAGTGCTCCTGAATCCCATTCTAGTGCTGTTACATCGAGTACTGTTGTCAGATGTTCTGTGCAAGCATAAGCCATTAGAAACTGCCCTTTTAAAAAGCTCTTTGGGTTTTGTTGTAATTTTACAATTATAGAGGACACATTTAAAACTTAGGGGAACCTGTGCAAGAATGTTTGTGGCAGCCCTTTTTGTAGTGGCTAGAAACTGGAAACTGAAGGGATACCCATCAATTGGAGAGTGGCTGAATAAATTATGGTATATGAATGTTATAGAATATTATGGTTCTATAAGAAACGACCAGCAGGACGATTTCAGAGAGGCTTGGAGGGACTTGCATGAACTGATGCTGAGTGAAATGAGCAGAACCAGGAGATCATCATACACAGCAACAACAGTATTACATGATGATCAATTCTGATGGACATGGCTCTCTGCCACAAAGAATTGTCTCAAACCAGTTCCAATTGTTCACTGAAGAAAACCATATACACCCAGAGAGAGGGAAATGAAATATGGACCACAACGTAACATTTTCATGATCTCTATTGACATTTGCTTGCATTGTGTTGCCTTTCTCTGATTCTTTTTTTTTCTTGTAGATAGGATTTTTCTTGCATAACTTCTCAAGCATTTCAACATTATTAACATGTAGTGGACTTCCTGCCATCTAGGGGAGGGGAGGGGACTGGGGGTAAAATTTGTAATGGAAAGCTTTGTAAAGATCAATGTTGGGCAACTACCCATACATATGTTATACAAATAAAAAGCTTTAATAAAAAAAAAGGAAAAAAAAACTTAGGGGAAATGACATGTGGGAATGTTGCTTGAAAATTGTTTATGCTTTATTCATATATATATCAAAATAGATTATTTGTGGTTTAATTATAAAATATTTGTTATCTTAATGGTATATAACACTTCTGAGTTAAAATTAGAATGTTCTTTGTTCTTTTATGCATAGTTTAGCTAAGTTCTTCTCCACCTCTTTTGAAAATTTTTCTTTTATTTTGGGTTATTAAAATCATTTCAAATTAATTATATTATAGAAGTTCTTTATCTTTTGTGCCATGGAACCCTTTGGCAATCTGTGAAGCCTATGGTTCTCTTCTCAGAATAATATTTTTAATGCATAAGCTATATAAGATAAACCAAAAGTTAGTGAAAATGAAAATAAAAGTGTAATAAAGGATGGTAATGTTTACCACCCAAGTTTTTCTGAAATACATAGTCTGTGGACCCCAGGTTAAGTATACTCTTTGATAATAGAACTAAATAGAATATAAAAAAAAATGTAGGGTTTCTCCAGATGGACAACTCCTTTTATCTTTTGGCTAAAAATAACATTTTGATTAGCAATATGATTAGAGACACGTATAAGGAAATCATCCATACTTTGTAATGAGAGCTAATTAAGAAAAAAGGCAGGCTTGTAAAGATAGCCAGTCACTTAAATTCTGCTTCTCTAGTTATTTTCTCCTATTATATCCTATTCTATATTTATATTCATAGAATCTTAAAATAGATCTCAGAGGACATCTACCCCAACCCATACTTGAAGGAATTCCTCTTTAACATTTCAAATGAAATGGTTACATAGCCATTGCTGGAAAAACCGTCAGTGGAGAGAATGAGGAATCCTAAGGTGGTATGTACCACTTTTGCATAGCTCTAATTATTAGAAAGAGGCTGCTAGTTGTTAAAGTAAACTTTTTCTTCTGAGTTTAAATCTGGCTTCAGATACCTAATAGCTCTGTGTGGAGCAAGTCACTTTGTATTTGCCAACAAAATCCCAAATGGGATCACAAGAGTTAGACAAGACTGAAACAACTGAACAAATTGCTTTTCTTACATCAAGGTGAAGTTGATATTTGCCTCTCTACAACTTCTACCTGGTTGTAGCCTTTCAAAAAACAACTGTTTTGCTCTTTTCCTTTCCTCCAGTCTCAAGATCCCTAAATTCTTACTCTTCCAAGACTTCATTCCTATGGTCCTTTTTTGTCTTTATCATTATTAGCCTTTCTGAAATGTTTTCAGAGAATTCTTCATATTTTTTGTCATATTTTTGATATATTTCAATGTCACAATTTTAAGCTTTGACCCATTTTTTCTGATTTGATGACTAGCTTGTTGCTCCTAATTTTGTTATATATTATTTTGTCCATCCCAGCTTTGTATGTAACCCACACATTTGACAAGCATGCAGTCTATACCGAACTGTAAGTTATTGCTAAATATGCCAAATTGACCCTGAATATTCCTCCAATTGACATGACAGCCATTAATGACTAATCTTTGGGTCCTCTCATTTGACTAGTTCCAAAGATTGAAGATACTAAAATATTTTTGCAGTGGGAAAGTGAAGGTAGCTCAGTAAAACCATCAATGTCTCATAGGATTCTTTCCTGGCCCTTGTGTATTACTTGATAAATTTCATTGTTTCCATGGATTTAATATTTTCTCTATGTTTAATTCTCTCCCATTTTTCCATTTATTAATACACATTGCTTTATGAATCATGTTGGGAGAGGGGGGAAAATCAAAGCAAAAGGAAAACCATGGGGAAAGGGGGAGTAAACTTAGCATGTGTTGATTTACATTCAATCTCCATAGTGTTTCTGTTTGTTTTTCCTGGATGAAGATGGACTTTTCTGTCTAGAGTCTATTGGGATTGCTTTGGATCACTGAGAAAAGAACCAAGTCTTTCCTCGTTGATCATCATACATTCTTGCTGTTACTGTGTACAATGTATTCCTGGTTCTGCTTATTTCACTCAGCTCTATGCTTATAATTCTCAAATCTACCTATCTTCCATAAACTCTGCTGACACCTCCATTTTTGCATCTAACATTTGCATTTCAGATATTTTGAACTAGATGTCCAGTATTATCTTAAACCCAGAACAATTCATTGTTGTCAAGGGAACCATCTTTCTCCCATTTGCTAAGGCTCACAACCTAGGAGTCCTTTACTTATCTCTCATCCCCCATATCCAAACTGCCAAAGTCTGACAATTTAAATTTTTGCATCATCTCTCAAATCTGCTCCCTTCTCTGCTGCAGGCCCTCCTAACTTCATGCCTGGATTATTGCAGTATCCTGCTGGTTGGTCTACTTACCTCAGGTCTCCTCACTACAGTTCAATTTTTATTCAGCTATCAAGTTCAGTGTCTACAGTGTTAATCATTCTGCTTTGTGACTCCCTATCATTTCCCGAATCAAATACAAACTCCTCTGTTTTTCATTCAAGCCCTTTATAACAGCCTCCTCCCCCCTACCTTCCCAGTCTTTTTACACTTTACTCCATCTTGATGCTGGTTATCTTACTGTTTTACAAATAAAATAGTCCATATCTCCATCTCTGGGCTCCAGGTAGTTTCACTGGCTATCCCCCAATACTGGAAGGCTCTTCTCATCTCTATTTACTGACATCCCTGGTTTCCTTTTAGTACCAACTAAAATCCCATCTTCTGTAGTAAGCTTTTCCCAATTCTTCTCCATTCTAGTCCCTTTTTCCTCTTTTTTTCTTTTTATAGTTTGTGCATACCTATTTGTTTGCTTGTCTCATTAGAATTGAGCTTCTTGAAGGCAGAGATTTTTTTTGCCTCCTTTTTTTTGGAGGAGGGGGGCATCCCTAGATACTTAGCACATTGGCACAGCTGGCGTATAGTAGTTTATTAAGTATTTATAGACTGTAATTGAAAAAGAGAATGAACATGTTTATGAAAACTAGACCTTAAAGCATCTGGAAAAAAAAAATGGAAGAGTACATAAATATTAAATGATCCTGCTACTAGTAGCATTGATTTTATTTCTGTGATTGTTGATGTTGTGTTATAGGGAAGGAACACAGTTTTTTTCAGTCCTTTATACACAGGGTTTGGCTAGTCTTCCCTTACTTGAAAGCATACAGACTTATTACTTTATACCTATTAATGATTTTGAAGAGTAGTAAATTGCATATTAGTATTGCAGTATAAAAAGTTTGGTTATGTCTCTATAGTTAAGCACAGATTAACTCATGAACTTTAACACATTTTCCCCTAGTGCTATCTTCAACGTTTGACTTTACCATGCTTAGGCCTTTATGGAAAGGATGCAGATTTTCTCTTGTGGAAAAACCTTTAAACAATATTGAATAGATTATAGTCCTTACAGTGTTTGTTTAAAAGTTCCAAAGTTATTTACATTGGCAAAGCAAAAAAGAGCTCTGTTTCTGTTTTGCTTTTTAATTCTTGGCAGCTATCATCCATTTAAAGTTTAAAGCCTTTTTTTCTTTTCCTATTGTAACCTATTTTGGCACTAAGATTAACATGCTTTAGAAACTATCAACTATATATACGCAAACCATTTAAAATAACTCAGTTTATAATGAACTGGTTCAACTGAAGGCAGGTTTTTTTTTTTTTTTTTTTAAACAGATGTTAAACCTATTGGACTTGTACATCTAAATAGAGCACAAAAAGGTTAAAAATTGTATTTATTTTCTTTTTCCCTCGAGAATTCCCCTCTTCAATATGAATATGGATCACAATATAACATTTTCATGCTCTTTACTGATGTTTGCTTGCATTGTTTCCCTTCTCAAATTTTTTTTAGATTTTTTAGATCCAATTTTTCTTGTGCAGTAAGATAACTAAAAATATGTATACATATATTCGATTTGTCAAGTATTTTAACATAATTAACATGTAGTAGACTTCCTGCCATTTAGGGGAGGGGTGGAGGCTAGGGGGAAAAAATTTGTAACAGAAAGCTTTACAAGGGTCAATGTTGAAAAATTACCCATACATATGTTTTGCAAATAAAAAGCTTTAATTCAAAAAAAAAAAAGAATTCCCCTCTTCCCCTTATATTTTAAATAGTAAATTTATAGATGATGATATAGATAATTTCTTGGTAGATGGATTTTTTTTTTTTTAAAGTTAGTGGTGAATGTCTTCAAGGAAAGATAAATTTTAAAATAGAAATTGCCTGAAGCAAGTTTGTTAATGACTATGTGCCAAAGGAAACAGCCATATGCTAAAATGTTTTGAGACTGAAAAAAATCCTTCCTGGTGGATATTCTGCACAGAAAACCAGAACCTGTTTTCACCCTGTGCTAATGCTCTAAAAGTAAGATCCTATGGAATCAATTGAATTGACTGATCATTTCTCTACTTTGCTGTAGAATTGAATGACTTGATTTGGGGTTGTGATGTTAATTCTTAACAAGAAAATAGCTTCTCATTTGATCCATTCAGAGGAAAACATTTTTCATGATTAATTGAGTACTAGTAATAAAATGGATAAAGTATTGGACCTGGAGTGAGGAAGAGTAATTTTCCCAGCTTCAAATCTTCAAGATACCTATTAGCTGTGTCACCCATAGCAAGTCACTTAAACCTGTTTGTCTCAGTCTCTCTGTTAGTAAAATGAACTGGAAGAGGAAATGTCAAACGCTACAGTATTTGTCCAGAAATCCCCAAATGGGGTCATGAAGAGTTGGACATGACTGAACAATAAAAAAATTAAATTCAATAATCTCAGAATTAAAAGGAACTTCCCAAATCATCAAATTCAATCCATGACTGACCATTGTATACAATATCCCTTAAAAGTGGTCATCCAATTGTCATGTCCATTTCTCTTATGAGGGGAAACCATTGCTTTCCAAGGCATTTTATTTTCCTTTTGTGCAGCTCTAATGGTTATGAAATGGAAGTTTTTACACTACATCAAACTCAAATCTACCTTTATTCAAATTGAACCAATTACTCCTACTCCTATCCTCTAGGGCCTATGTAGCTGTGGGCAAACCTTTTCCACCTTTCTGGACCTCAGTTTCTTCAGTAAGATAATGGAATTTAACCAGATGGCCTCTAACATCTCCTTTCAGCTCTAAATGTTAGGATCTTATATACAAGACATAATGCCCCTGCCCACCCCATCATGTTCTGTAGACTGAACCTCTCCAGTTCCTTAAAAAAATTAGACCTTGATTTGTTATGGTTGAAATACCCCCTGTACTGGTCACTATCTTTTGGATGTCTTCCAGCTTGTTCCTTTCTAAAATGTATCTAAAACAGAATATAGTGCTCTGAATGTGTTCTGACTAGAGCTTGGAGTCCACTTAACTCACCACTCCACTCTTTTCAGTGGACTTGTTGGATAGTAACTCTTTCATCTACCATATTTGCTTGTTTATCCCTGCTTTGTCATTTGGAAATTTGATAATGTGTCGTCTATCCCTTCATCTAATCTCTTGATTAAAAAATATTGAACAAAGCAAGATGCTGGGATACAAAGAGCTTCATCTAAATTGACATTTACCCATTAATACTTGATCTTTGAGTCTAGTTATTCAATTAGTTCTTAATCTAACAATATTATCATTTCGCTCACTTTTCCCGATCTTACTCACAGAATTTATCATGAGAGACCTTGTCAAAATGCTGACATTTAAGTGAACTTTATATGTAATATTTTCTGACCTTCTAGTAACCCTGTTAAAAAAGGGGAGGGAGGAATTTCCATCATTTTTTAAGGAAACTTAGTTTTTTGCAATCTCTGCTTCCTTTTAAAAATGTTTACGGGTTGTCCTTTTAATTATAATATTTTTAACAATATATTTTTTCAAGAATTTGGAAGTATAGATTGGAGTTAGTCTTTTGAAAATTCTATCTTCACTTTTTAAAAAATTTGAGTGTTCTAACTTGACACATATGGAAATATGTTTAAAAGGATTGCACATAGTTAACCCTTGTTAGATTGCTTGCTGTCTTGGGAAGTGAGTCACACAGCTTTCCAAGCCTGTGGAGATCTTAAAAGAGGGAGTAGACAAACCAGTTACAATTGTTCACTGAAGAAAACCATATACACCCAGAGAGAGGGATATGAAATATGGACCACAACGTAACATTTTCATGATCTTTATTGATGTTTGTTTGCATTGTGTTGCCTTTCTCTGATTTTCTTTTTTTTCTTGTAGATAGGATTTTTCTTGCACAACTTGTCAAGTATTTCAACATTATTAACATGTAGTGGACTTCCTGCCATCTAGGGAAGGGGAGGGGACTGGGGGTAAAAGTTGTAATGGAGAGCTTTGTAAAGATCAATGCTGGGGAACTACCCATACATATGTTATACAAATAAAAAGCTTTAATTTAAAAAAAAAAGGTGGAGTAGAAAAATTTGTTGTCTTATCTTACAAAATGAATGTTGAAAACTATACATGTATTTGGAAAAATAAAATACTATTGGGGGGGAATGTTTTCTTAGACCTTTCAAAAATTGCTTCTGCTTAGCTGTTAAGTATATCAGATTCTTCAATATCTTGACATATAGTTCTTCTAAGCCTGCTGTCTGAATAGTTACTTACCTTGGGTTTCACTTCGGTGTTAATTTATTTTATTTATTCTTTTCCAAAGTAAAGAAGAGGAAAACAAGCAAAGTTAAAAGTTAAATAATTCTTTCTTCTCTTTAGTATTCCTCTTTGGTTCCTTCTGAACTTTAGGACTGAGATATTCTTACAGGACTGATCCTCATTTTGTAGATTAGGTGTTCTTACCCTTTTTATGTGTCCATGGACCTCTTTAGAAGTCTGGTAAAAATCTATGAATTTTTTCTCAGAATGATGTTTTTAAATAATTAAAGGGAACGTCAAATTTTAGTTAAAAGCTAATGAAAATAAACATGACATTTTTTCTCCTAATCAGATTCAGATTTCTAAATCTGACCATGGAATCAAATTTAAGAACCTTCTTCATTAGATGGTTATCCTTTTCTTTCTTGAGTAGTTCCTCACTGGACTGGCTTTTGTGGAATTTTAGACCATGAGATCCTTCCTCTTATTTCCCTAAACTCTATGAAATCTGTCTTCTCATAATCCAGGATGTATGTCAAAGTACTCCTAGCTCTCTCACATGTTATAAGAAGGCTGTCTCTTCCTTTCAAGGTTCCCATTTTCTTTAGAGACAAACACTTGGCCATTCTCGTATTTTACAGTATATAAATAGCTCCTTAAAGATAAAGCCCTATACTTAGTTGAAAAAAACTACCAATACAATTAAAACTTTAATAGAGGCCGATTCCTACTCTTTGGCTAAACCAGTCAGAATAACATTTTCCTTTGTTTTATTTACCTTTTTAATAGAACTTGAATTCTCTTTAAGATAGGCACTCCTCAATGGAGTGCTTCAGCAAATTCTGAGATAATTGAATTCCCCATCACTATAACATCATGCTTTCATGATACTATGATGTTTCCCAAACCCACAGTCTGTTTCCACCTTTTGTCCAGATGATTTGTCTGATGGTCCCATGACTATCTCCTGTTCCCACCGTCAGTTTTCTCTAATTATAATTTGCCTGTTGGATTTCATTTGCTTTGTTTACTACTAAGTTTTGTATTTATAGATAAGAGGATAAGACAAATCATTGCACTATACCCAGCCAGTACATTTTTACCAGTCATAGATAAGATTCTATCATTAAGCCATAAACCAGACCTACATTATATTCATGGAGACTAGCTTAACTACTCATTTCCTCAATGTACCATTCTCTCCTGAAGCCCATGTTGCCTTTAATTTAAACAATAGTGAAAATATCATCTGTGCCTACATGTCTTCAAAGACCTGCCTAGGACTTTTAAACCCTAACACTGCTTCTTAAGTTCCTTGTCATAGTATAATATGCATGAGAGCAGATAATACTACTAGGTATGGCTAAAAGCTTGGGAAGCTTTCAGTCCTGTACCATTTATATTCTAGGAAAAACATCAGACTTATCATTAAAGCCTGACAAATAGCTGCTTCAATAGCCCACATCAGGGAGTCATCAATCATCACTATCACTTGACTCCTTTTCCTTTTCCTCTTATCCATTTTGCCTCCTCATGCCACCTGTGAATTCACATCATTCCTTGCACTGGATTCTTCTCCAAAGATTCTCAAAATGTTATTTAGCTTCGTGTTCAGGAGTTTTTTTCTTCCCTTACTCTATTATGCAACTTTTTTTTTCTTTTTTTACTAAGCTTTCTGATGTTACTTGTTGCTTCTTTACATCTTTCTTTTTAACTGAAAGCCCATCCATTTTTAAACATTACATTTTCTCTAATAACTAACCTTTTTACCCTTTTTTCTAAGGAGATCGTTTCCCTTCCACATACATTTTGTCTATGTGTTGCCGTTATTTGATCATAGTAAAAAAACAAACCATTCAGGCCACTTTGAAATTTCCCTATATCTGCATATCTGTTTTGAAACCTGAAATCCTGAATTCTGTTAAGTAGCGGTTTTAAACTTTGCTTAATATAGCTAGCATTACAAAGTGCTTTATAAATATTATCTCATTTTATCCTGAACAACTGTAGGATGTAGATGCTGTTATCCCAATTTACATATGTGGAAACTGTCTGAGGGAAGATGAAATTACTTACCCAGGATCATACATCTAGTAAGTCTGCAAGGCTTAGTTTTGAAATAATTCTCATTTCTGATTTCAAGGCCAAAGCTGAGCTCCTGTGTCACTTAGTTGCCTGATTTGTCCCAATTTGATGGTATTTATGACTCATTAAAAATGGACATTTTTATGTATAATTGTTAAGCAAAAATCAAATCTTATAAATATTAACTGGAATATTGTAATGATAGATGTTGTTGAACTTATAAAAAGAAGCTACTCGTACAAACACTTTCAAAAAGGTGAGAAATGGCTTCTAATTGGATTTAGCTAAAAACCCCTCTTTTACTAGCTATATTCAATGCATCAGCCCTTGGGCAGGAAGATGTTAATTTAGCAATCTGTGGCAGTGAAGCAGGCAAGACTAAGAGAAGGCCGAAAGATTGCTATAAATAAATAGTTTAGCCCAGCTGAAGGAATAGAAATGGAAACCAAAATCTGAGCTTCTAGCAAGAATTCACCTCCAAAAAGATTATCAGGGCAAGATTAAAACTTGATAATCATCCCCTAATTTGTTTTATAAATTGCATAGGTACTTGGATATAAAGCTATGGTAACAATTCTGAATCTGAACTTATCCTAGATAATAATATCAAGCATATAAACCAAATACCTCTTTGGTCTTAAAGGGCAGCTAGGTGGCACATTGGATAGACCTGGAGTCAGGAAGCCTCAGTCTTCTCATCTTTAAAATGATCTGGAATTTGCCAAGAAAACCAAGATGGAGTCATGAAGAGTTGGACACTACTAAAAATGACCAAACAACATTAATCTTGATATAGAAGTTTTTCAAGTTTCCCATCTAGGCAGAATTTTATGACTTTCAATTTTGAGTTTCCTAGCCTTCTTGTCTATTCCTTATAGATACTACTTCATCTTCATTTTTGTACCAGTTGCCTTCCTTATCAGGAATGTAATCCCACCTCAATTCCACATCTGTAAGAGTTCCCTGTTTTCCTTCAAAACAACTTTGAGTGAAGTCTTTCCTACCTATTCTCCCCTTTACGCTTAAATTTATGTGTAATCATTTCAGTACATTTTTTTTTTAGTCTTTGTATCCTTCACACAGTGTCTAGCACATAGTAGGTGATAAATGAATACTTGTTGATTAATTTGGTTCATTTAGTTTGAGGAAATAAACTTAAAACATAGACTTTTAAATCTAGATGTTAGAAATCAATAATTTAATCAAAGTTCACTTATTTTGGAGGTAAGGAAACAGACCAGTGGAACTAAAGTGATTTGCCATAGTTACCAGGCAGACAGAATTTGAACCCAAGACTTCTACTCCCCAAAACTTCTGATTCCAGATGCAGTTCTCTGTCCTCTATCAGTGTATGTTTTGGACTTAACCAACTGTTTTGATTCATTTAGAACTTAAACTTGTAGCTAAGAATGGGCAGCTTTTGTTTGTTTATTTATTATTTCTACTTTTATTTTTTGCTTTTACATCACCTTAATCACCTTAAGTGTCTGTTCCCCTTATTCTTCAGGTAGACATTTATGATTTAAAAAAAAAAATCACTTCTTAAACATCACACCAACAAACTAGTCACCCACTTTTTTTTTTAATACTTTTTATTTGCAAAACATGTATGGGTAATTCTTCAACATTAACCCTTACAAAGCTTTCTGTTACAAATTTTTCCCCCCTACTCCCCACCCCTCCCCTAGATGGCAGGATATCCACTACATGTTAATTATGTTAAAATACTTAACAAATAACAAATCGAATATATGTATATTTATTTCCACACATCATTTTTGTGCAGGAAAAATCGTATCTACAAGAAAGAATAATCAGATACAGGAAATACAATGCAAGCAAACATCAATAGAGAGCATGAAAATGATATGTTGTGGTCCACATTTCACATCCCTCTCTCTGGGTGTATATGGCTTTCTTCACTGAACAATTGGAACTGGTTTGAAGCATTTTATTGTTGAAGAGAGCCATGTCCACCTCAGAACTGATCATCATGTAATATTGTTGTTGCCGTGTATAATGATCTCCTGGTTCTGCTCATTTCACTCAGCATCAGTTCATGCAAGTCTCCCCCGGCTTCTCTGAAATCATCCTGCTGGTCTTTTCTTACAGAGCAGTAATATTCTATAACATTTATATACCATAATTTATTCAGCCACTCTCCAATTGATGGGCATCCCTTCAGTTTCCAGTTTCTAGTCACTACAAAAAGGGCTGCCACAAACATTCTTGCACATGTGGGTCCCTTTCTCTCCTCTAAAATCTCTTTGGGATATAAGCCCAATAGAAGCACTGCTGGGTCAAAGGGTATTCACAGTTTGATAACTTTTTGAGCATATCTCCAAATTGCTTTCCAGAATGGCTGGATCCATTCACAGTTCCACCAACAATACATCAGTCCCAGCCTTCCCACATCCCCTCCAACACCTGTCATTATCCTTTCCTGTCATTTTAGCTAATCTGACAGGTGTGTAGTAGGTACCTCAGAGTTGTCTTAATTTGCATTTCTCTGATCAATAGTGATTGGGAGCACCTTTTCATATGACTATAAATAGTTTTAATTTCATCATCTGAAAATTGTCTGTTCATATCCTTTGACCATTAATCAGTTGGAGAATGGCTTGGATTCTTATATATATGAGACAATTCTCTATATATCTAAGATATATGATCACCTACTTCTAAAAAGAAGGGATAGAAATACATTTATCATCTTTTCTCAAGAGCCAAATTATTCAGGGGTTTTTGTTGTTGCTGTTTGGGTAGCTTTTTTTTTTACAGGTAATAGCTTTCTTTTCAAGCGTGGAATTCTGTTTTGAGAAAAAATTATTTGAGTCCAGGAATGCATATTGAAGCTTACCTTTATCTAAATTGTGGCAATAGGCAGCAACATATTTACAGCAAGATTTCTATGGTATAAGTTCATTATTTCTTGAATCATTGTCCCTTTAAAAGTATCCTCTACCTTGTCATTATCTAAATTCTTACTAACTTCATTAGGATGAATGGATCTTGTGATTTATTGTTGCTATTATTTTTAACATAAATAGGTACTGAAAATTCACTAGGTAAATACCTATGCCAGACAAATTTAGTCTCAATGATTGTCCAGTGACCTTCATCTCTGGCTGTGAGAGAAGGGGATGAATGAAAATGCCCATCAAGAAGAATGCTCAAGAATACATGAGGAACTTAGAAAATTTGAGTATGTTTATAGTATTTTTCTTTACAGTCTTCAGCTAAAAGTTTCAACTACTGAGTTCTTCTTTTGAGAGAAATAAAATATCATTACAATTAAAGATAATACTAATAATTGGGAAAGAGTGAACAGTGCCTGTTTGTATTCCTACGAGGCTCCACTCTTGGCCCTAGCAACTTAACTGAATGGGTCAGAAATGCATTTGTTCCAGCAAGAAGAAAAAAATCATTACCTAATTCTAATAAAAAAAAAATTATGTAAGCTTAATTTTACAATTTAATCTTTTTAAAATGGCCTTTAACATGAAATGCTAGTTGAAAAAACTTGTTTTACTAACATTGTCACACTAGTGCTTATAAGTGTTTAGTTGAATATCATTGAGAAGTCCATACATCTGACAGGGATGTGTACCCTGATATTTATGGCAGTCATTGGAGTGATAAGCAGAGAGAATTTTTTTTCCTATAGCATTAGCATTTGAAAAAATTTGTTGTTTAATTCATCTTATATAATCTGTTATCTACTTTAATAGAAATTACAGATAGCAAGTAAAATGGACCATTATCTTCTGTTGCTAAGCATACTAATAAACTTTTTTCTTCATCCATAGGCTAAAGAAATCCTTACAAAGGAGTCCAATGTACAAGAGGTGCGATGTCCAGTCACTGTCTGTGGAGATGTTCATGGGCAATTTCATGATCTCATGGAACTTTTTAGAATTGGTGGCAAATCACCAGACACAAATTACTTGTTTATGGGCGATTATGTTGACAGAGGATATTATTCAGTTGAAACAGTAACACTGCTTGTAGCTCTTAAGGTAACTTTTACAATTTTTCTTTGACCATATGTACTTAGATGAATGCTTTTTAATATCCTAGTATATGGTTGGTATTTTTGTTTGTTTTACTGAAAATAGACATTGAAATTTTTTTTTTTTTTTTTTTAATGAGTGAAGGAATGGAGAGGGAAGCTCAAGAGAGTTGTGTCTAGGAACTAGTGTTATAAAGCTGTGTTGATAGATAATTAGTAAAAGTGTCCCAGGAATTTTGTGTATTGGCAACTGGGAATATCTGTTAATATTTTAAAAAAAAAAAATTTTTTTTTCTTTTTTTTTTCCTCTAGCTTCTTCCTTTTAAAGGAAAATTCTAATTGTGGGGTATTATTAGAATTTATTGATCTCAAATGAGAACCTGCAGGCCAAACTCAGTTTTGTGAAAGGATATATGTAATGTAGCAGCCACAGGCTGCTTTTCCTCAGTGTTTTGAAAGGAATGAATTAATGTTGTGCCAAAAGGTGGGTTTTTGGAGGGAATTTTGAAACTAGTTCCCAACTGCAGATGAAATTCTATATAATTTAAAGAGAAAAAATTTCATCTGTTCCGTAAGAAAGATGTACTGTGTATGACTTTTAAAGACATTTTCTTGGGCTCTTCCTATCAGTTTTATTTCTGAGTCACTATTGAGTGACATTTTCCTGTTCTAAAATCCTATGACACTGACTAACCAAACTGAAAGTATGAAGGAAAGTATGTAAATTCACCTATAGAATTATTTACATGATCAACAGAAATCTAAGTATTTCATTTCCCTAAGAATTTGTGTGACTTCAGGGTTGAAGAATATTCTTTTGTGTTTGCCTAGCAATAGGAGAATTAAGTTTTCAAGAATATTTTAAAGTTTGGCTATTGGGAAGGAAAGTAGAAGTAGTTGGATATTTTTCTAAATAAACTGCAACAGCCACTTTGAGATTCCGTCTATATTATAATTGGTTTCCTTTTTAAGAAATTAATTAATGTTCCTTTGTGTTTTGGTGTTCAGGTTCGTTACCGTGAACGTATCACTATTCTTCGAGGGAATCATGAGAGTAGACAAATCACACAAGTATATGGTTTCTATGATGAGTGTTTAAGGAAATATGGAAATGCAAATGTTTGGAAATATTTTACAGACCTTTTTGATTATCTTCCTTTAACTGCCTTGGTGGATGGTCAGGTATGTTTTGATGTCATTCTTAATTTTATTAAGAATGTATTAATTTAATGTCATTGCTTTAACACTTGCCTAAATGTGTAGCAGACATAATGGGACAAAGGATGATAAAAACTTCATTCCTGCCTTCATGGAGTTCAGTCATATAGTTTTATGTAGAACAAAGTACATGACGATACCAAGGAAATGAAAAGCAAATATGTGATTCGTGTGGGATGAAGTTAATCAGAAAAGTCTCCTTTGACTTCTTGGAGAAGATGAAGTGAATTGAATTTCAAAGAAAGTAGTAAATGTGGATTTTGGGAGAAGGGACCTTTACAGTTCTGGAGTATATTATGCATAAAGGTACCATGAGAGAGAATAAAGGATAATGGACCCTGACTACCATGAAGACTATATGGCATAAGACTATGATAGGGATTGGCTGTTTTCGGAATACTCTAGTAACAAATGTAATGCAAAATAACCTAAAGCTTCTGTTGAGTAATCTTTTTATTGTTATTTTTTCTCTTGAGCAGTCTTAACATGTAAATACTTCTTTCAGATATTCTGTCTACACGGTGGTCTCTCACCATCCATAGATACACTGGATCATATCAGAGCACTTGATCGCCTACAAGAAGTTCCTCATGAGGTATTTGCTTTTAAATTATCCTATTGTTTCTTTTCTCTTTTGGGGAGGTTAATATCCGAAACCTAGAGGTATTTTTTTATTAGTGACCATTATTTAAAATATGTATTATTTACATCTGGATAGATCAGTTATAATTAACACTGTTATTTGGCCACCTTGATACATACTGATCACTATAGAATTTAGGTAAAATAATACGAGTTGCTGTAGCAGTACAAGTCCATCCATCTCTGTTCCTGGAACGCAACGCAAAGTTAAAGTGCATAATCTTTTAAAAATTGTCTCCATGAGTGAGGGAGGGAGATAATTTCAAACTCAGAATTTTTTTAAAACAGCTTGTCCTTATATACAAATATATGCTATTTCTGATTTGTAGGTGTTGAAATGACTCATAGTGGGTTATTTTATAAAGACTGATTTTAATTTTAATGTGTGTTGTAGGGTCCAATGTGTGACTTGCTTTGGTCAGATCCAGATGACCGTGGTGGTTGGGGTATTTCTCCTCGAGGTGCTGGATATACATTTGGACAAGATATTTCAGAGACATTTAATCATGCCAATGGCCTCACATTGGTATCCAGGGCTCACCAGCTGGTGATGGAGGTAATTCATAATCACAAGATTATAGCCAGGATTCTAAAATGAATTCACCCCATTACTCTTTTATAATATACCTGACAAGTGATCATCCAGGCTTTCCTTGAAGATTTCCAGTGAGAAGGGTCCTGATCTTCCTTGAGTTTTATGTCCTGATATAGAAAGTCAAAATTGAAAGAAAGGAGACTGGTAGTTAGTTACTCTTTCCCTTGTAGAGAATTTGAGCCTTGGGCTTCCCTATATGTTCTGGAACATCTGGAAAGATGAAGGAAGAAAGCATTATTGGAGTAATGCCCAGAGACTACACCATGCTTCCCACTATGTCCTGTAATGCCATAATTGGAGTAGAGTAGATATGTTTTTATATAAATAGCATATTAAATGTTTAGGTATTTATTAGTTAAATATCTTGGCCCTGTTCTATGTGTATGTTTTGATATAAGCTAAGATTAGTTGCACACTAAAATCTTTATACAATATACTAAAAAGAATATGTCCTGCAGTATAGCTACCATTTATTTATATTTCTCTAAGGCCTGTGAGGTTTTTGATCTCCTGTTTAGTTATCTTGTGACATAGTGCTTTATCCTGGTCAACTTTCTCATTTCTCTTTCTCTGGTTCTCTCTTTCTTAGTCTCTTTTCTCCCTTACCCCTATTC